>JAURVB010007411.1:0-33097 GCA_033002965.1 Piper betle
AGCACGTCGAGATGAGGCGATCGACCGATAGAAAGTAGTTGACATCAAATCTTTCGCGATCGCGAGCATGATCACTTGAATCAGTAGGCGAATGGGATAGAATTCTAGTTGAGTGACTTACGGACGGTTTGATGGAATTATCTAATTACAGCCCAATACAGATGATGGCTGACTTGCAAACAAAGTCTTTAGTCAACCCGCACTCTCGATCTGCCTAAATACCTATTTGAATCAGAAGCACTTTCTAAAGAATGAATATATATATATTCATTTCAATATTCTTCTCGATTTTTCGATGGCTACGGCTTCTTTTGGTCTTGTTTGTATTGGCCATCGATACGAGAAATCACTCAAGAAACTTGCTCGAAGGAAGCGAAGATAACTACAGGGCTAAGCCCTCTCTTTCTTCACTTTCTGAGAAAGAAAGAAGTCGTCTTGGTATTGGATCCGCTCTTCTGTTAGCATGAACATGAATTAGATTATATTCTTCTTCTTTATTCTTAAGAGAACCCCCTCCCTTTTTTTCTCCCCTTCCTTCAGTGACTATCCAACCTTCCTCCCGTTCACGACGCAGCCATACAGAGAAGTCACTGCCGTCCCTGTAGTCAGATCTACCGGGAACTCCGACAAAGAACCGGTCATCAAAAATCCAGAATGGACCAGTTCAGCACCTGAGGCAGTAGATTCCAGGCTGCCCCTACAAAGTCCAAAGATCGCCTTCAAAGGCAAATCTGTAGAAGACCAGCCAGAGGAGTCATAAGAGACTGACTCAGAAGATCAATTGACGATTCTGATGGATAAGCTCGAAAGACTTTGTATAGGCGCCACTCATACTGAAAAACAGAAAAAGTCTCTTCCACAAAAGGTGTTCGAAAACTAGAAGCCTGTGGCAGATTTCGCTGATAAACCTCTTCACGATTGCGGAGACAACACTATTGAAGAATCTCATTGCGAGAAATTGACTTTTTTTAATAGGAACTCGCCTAGCCTATATGAATTGATTCCGAGATGAACCCTGGAGAAGGAATTCTTTCGCCTCTTAGGGTCTTTGAAAGAATAGGTTGTTTTCAGGTATTTCATTAGCGGAGGACTAGTCGTCAGAGCTAGTAATGAAGATGGCATATGACTCTGACTCTTCGAGACGAGAGCATCTATAGCAATGGCTAGTGACGGAAGACTCTTTTTCCCTCTCTTTGGACTAAGTGAAGACAGTCACTTTCAAGCACTCCCGCTAAAGCTAAAGCAGAAGATGCGGCTTAGCCAGCTGCACTCTTTGATCGAACCGTCTGTTGTAAGAAGAAGGCCTTTGCCTTTGCATGAACTCCTGGCCTGGGCAAGAGAAAGAAGCTAGAAGTTACTTTGCTCCGCTCCCTTTTCAGGAAGACGAGGGTTGGACAAAAGGGATTAACTACTCTCTTTCCTACCCTATCTTCGGAACTGGGCCTGAGAACTTTCCTAAAGAAGATAGAGATGCCAAGATCTTGAGTATTCAAGATATCCCGAATGCAAGAATGGCTTTCTAGGAAGCGAGATGGGGGACTTCTGACTGACTTTCCCTCTTAGTAACGGAATTTTCCTATCTTACTCTAGAAATGCCCCTTTTGAATAAGCTATTAAGGTTAGGAATCGACGAATAGGTTATGAAAGGGAATGCCCAATTGAATCTTCAAGAGCAAGAGTGACGGATAAGACTGATAACAACTATGAAAATAATTGAAAGACTAGCCAGGGAAATCCCCTCCAAATCCGATTGCCCCTTATCTGCCTGAGATGGGCTTGTTCACGAATGCCCTCTGAGAAGGAATCATTGGACAAAAGGGGAGACGAAGACCGACCGGCGAGAGGGTTCTCTGCATCAATATCCCAATAATCAATAAAGGGAGTGAGCGCAGCAATCCATAAAGAACCAGTGCCATTATATCCATTCCCATTTCCTTGGAAGGAATCTCCGGGGATCAGTACTGCTTTACTAAATCAAGCTTTCCCGAGTTAGTCCAATGCTATTGAATCCGCCTATTTATTAATTATTAAGGGAAATGGCATTTTGTCCAAAAAGACGGGTAATCTAAGAGGAAATGAATCATCATAGGTTGTTCAAGAACAAGGAACTGATGACTTTCCTGTTGATGCAAGGAAGTGACATAGGTCAGTTAATCAGTTGCCGCTGCTGCTATTACAGACTCGGTTCTTAAAGAATAAGCTGTGGTTGAGCTAGTGGGATAGATTAAATGAATATTATTAGTTGAATGTCCATCCTAAAATCATTTTAAAAATCATCCCTTCTCTTCCTCAATAGGAACTTCATTTCTATGCTGGCTAAGGTGCGTCTTTAACAGGAGAATTATCTTTCGAGATAGCAAGAGCAGGTTTTTCACTCTTAAAATAAGATAGGAAGAGAATGCCGTCTTAGTAGGATGCACAGAGAGAGCTGCTAAAGCAACTGCCAATTCCCACGAGGGAAAAACTGCAAGAGAAGGAGCCTCACATTCATGCCTAGGGGAGCTGCTTTCGTAACCGGTCTTGGAGGAATATAATAGGTAAGAAGGATTTAAGAAAAATAAGCTGTTTCGGAAGAGAAGCCCAAGAATGAATATATAAGAAGCCAAAGCACTGATTGCACTAATGCTAAGGCACTTATCTCATATTAATGCCCAGAATCAACTGCTTGAGAATATGCATTGGATGAGGGACAGATTAAAGGAAGACAAATAGGCTGCAGATCTGATCGTACCAGCTCTTACTCAACCAGTTGCCGCTGCTCTTGTCTCGCTAACTCTTTAATCATCCACTGATCTCGGTAACCGGGGTTTTAGTGCATTAGTTTAGTCCCATTAGTACCTTTACTGTATTAGTGCCTTTCTGACTTTCTTTCCTGTTGCTAACCGGTCTTGGAGGAAGAAAGGTGGTATATAAAAAATAAAATGGCATTCCTCCAATGTGCAGTTCTTGGTAAAGGCTAGGAAAGGTTCCTCGAGTGAATGGATAAAGCTTTGACGGAGGCGAGGAATTCCTTATCAAAGAGAATTCGCTGGCATGGAAGTCAGGATTTGACAAAGCTTCAAGCAGGTAGACAAAGGGCTTGCTAGAATCGGTTTTACAGAAGGAGTCAAAATGCCCACAATAGCAGTAGAAGAAGAAGATGGCATAGAATCCGCAGATGCAACAAAGCAGACTTCCCCTTCTGAGATTAGCAGATCTTTTGATTTTCATATCTGAAATCAGAATCCGATTAGAGACCAGGCACAATAGATAGCGGGCATATCGTAACTATGGATTCCATCGTGCCATAAAACACCGGTATTTTTGTCATCAAGAGGAAAGTCAGAAGGTCATCGGCTTACTCAAGAGTTCTTTCTTGCTTCTAGACCTGAAAAGAGCTTATTCGATTCCGTCTGTGGCATTTGGCCATTTGAAAACAGCTTATTCATGCCATCTCTTGCTAACAAGCCCTTCTATTCCTAAAGTCCCTATAGAAGTTCCTTGCTTTCTTCTTGGCATCTTCCTTTATTATGTTTCATGTCCGCAAATCGTATTCATGTCCGACCTCCCTCTCTTATTGGCGTATAAACGAAAATGGAAATCAATCCTATTAGAAGAATAGGAGGCACATGCGGTTCACACGATATCTGGAAACATGGGGAGGAGCAAAGCCACTCAATTGCAGGAAAGCCGGCACTCGAACAAGTAGGCACGTTCCGCTCTTCTGTCTGACGGAATTCCGTTTTTATGCCCATGTTGTCTAAAACTTCAAAAAGAGTTTTCCAGGCTTTCATGGGAGGCCCTCGTACAAAGCCTTTTCTTTCCCGCGTGGAAAAGGAAATCTCAATCAAAAGTTCTTTATCAATTTCTTCGTTTTCTGACCCCTGATGATAGATCGTTGATTGGCTTAAAGTGCCAAATAACGCATTCTAGAAGCCTCTGGTAGTAGAATTGGTGATCAGCCTATCTTATGTGCTTTCTTATGCCTTTGGAGTGCCTAAAGACAAGTGAACAAAGTGGCCCTTTGGTAAGGGACACGAGTGAACGGGTTCAAGGGAGAGTTGAAACCGCTTATTAGTGCGTGAGGAGGGAAAGCAGCCTCGCTCAGCACGAAATAGCGTCTATATAGAATAGAAAGAAGTTCCACATCGTTGTGACTCCTAGACAACAGTCCTATTAGAATCCCCTAACAGAGGTGTGGATGTCTTTGGAGTGAGGCATGAAAGGAGGATTTATGAGAAGCGGTTCTTTTTGAATTGGAGAGGGCTGGGCTACTCAGAATGTACCAAGTAACCTTGCTTGGTTTGCAGAGACGAAAGGGAACAGATCAGGCCTAGCCTAGCGCTTAAGTCAGAGTCTTGGAGACTTCTCACTCAACCCAAACCTTATTCTGAGACTTCGGAATGGCAAGCAGCAGAAAGAGGGGTTGCTGGTTCGCGCGCTACGGCTTCTTTTAAGCCCTTCCCCACCGCCCTGGACTTCGCATTGCATGAACATTAGAGCTGCTATAGCTTATATAGAAAGGAGCTCATTATAAGACAGAGTGACTTAGCTCGTTATGCACGTTAGGCTCGTGAAGCTCAACGAGGCTGACGATAAGCTGGCGTAATGCTTGCGATAGGTTGAGCGATCGCCCTTTAACGTGATTCGTCTTAGGTGGGACGCATCTCCCTAGCCATCGGGAGATCCCAAACTCCGTTGTCCTGCGAAACTTGCCTGACTATATAGGAGCCTGTTAGGGCCTTTCATGCTCTCCATAGACATAGAAAGAAGCACAAGCCTCACACCGGATTCAGGCCCTTAAAAATGTCCTAAAACTTTCCTGTCCCTATCTAGTCAACCAGCCAAGTCCAGTGAACCTGTCGATTCAAGAAGTCGGAGAAAGCTTTTTGTTAACAAGTCGGAGTTAGCCTGCCGCTTTCTATCTGTCTAAGTAAGTCGAACGAAGCCGTTAAAAGAGCGTTTGGAAAGAGCACCAAGGAGGAGAATTAGGATTGACCTTGATCATAGCGTGTATTTCTTGCCTGGTGGTAGCTAAAGGGTCAACTCCCATTTTTGAATCATTCCAAATAAGCCATATGCGTCCTCCGAATCCTTCGGCATCTACCTTCATCTTACCCGAAAAATGGAATTCAGACATGGCATGTTCTGCATCGTCCCCTGAAAGTTTTTCTCTGTGAGTGCAACTAAGGGTGGTTTATGAAAAGCTAACAGATCTTTAAGGGTGCGTTTGACGTTCCCCGTCTCCTTGAGCAAATCTAATGCATATTTGCGCTGGCAAATCAAGATATTCCCTCGAGCTCTGGCTACTTCGATTCCAAGAAAAGACTGACGGTGTCGAAGATCTTTTATCTCAAACTCTCTTCTCTGGCTAGATTATCCTTTAGTAGCAGAATTTCTTTGATATTGTCCCCTGTTATGAGCATATCGTTAACATATAGAATTCGGATAAGAAGATGTCCATCCTTCCACTTTACAAACAAGGTGTGATCAGCATTGCTCTGTTTGTAAGCAAACTGAATCATAGCCATTTTGAACCTGTCGAACCAAGTTCTTGGTGACTCTTTTAGGCCATACAAGGCCTTCTTCAGCTTGCATACTTTCCTCCGGATTCCGAAACCTGGAGGTGGATGTACACTTATTCGTGCAAGTCTCCATTAAGTAAGAAAGGAATTAGGAAGGTCAAGCTGGTGCAAATCCCATGAGAAATGAGCAGCTAGGGACAAAATCTGTCTCACTGAGTTTAGCTTGGCTACCGGGGCAAAGGTCTCCTTTTAGTAAATTAAATATGTATGAGTTCAGCCTTTGGCGACCAGCCTTGCCTTATACCTTTCAATTGAGCCATCAGGTTTGTATTTAATGGTGAACACCCATTTGGAGAAAAGCACACTCTTTCCTTTTGTAAGATCTACAAGATCCAAGTACCATTCTTCTCAAGTGCTCTCATCTCCTCCTCCATATCACCCACTTTTGATCTTTTACAGTTTATGTAAAGGTTGCAGGAAGGGACACATAAGACAAGGCTTACAATTCATACTAATATGAGGATGAAAGACGAGAATAAGAAGTATATGACGAGATAGGTTTCTTAGTACATTCACGAGTGCCTTTCCTGATAGCAATGTTCAGATCAAGATCAGTCTCAGACGAAGGAAGAGGAGCACATACTGAAGGTTGTAATGCCTCTGGTGAAGGAACAACTTGACCTTCAGACTCCGCATTTGAAGGGAACGAGGCTGGACATCGACGGAAAGGTCTACAACCTCATCAAGGCCCTAAATGATTAACAATAAATGGGGGAGGCCTCCTCTTCGATCTCCCAAGACAGCATTCCGCTTCCTCTTTCTTTCCGGATTAGGAAGTAGAGTGTTGCCGGAAGTTAACTCCTCTTCCCCAGGCCTTAGGAATCCCGAAGACCTACCGAAGGATATCTCGAAGCGTAAGCAAGGGTTTTAAGAGAAAACAGATCCAGTTTTTGGCCACCGATGAAAGCCAATCATGTAATTAAAAAAATGGAGAAAGAAAAAGCCCATACTTTTGTGTAGGACCGGTTCCGGCTACTCTTTTTAGATCAGATTTCCGATATCCTGGACTCAAGAAAGGAATTCACAAATAACGGATCATGGGAATATTTCACTGCGGAACGGCGATAACTTGGCTAAGACCATTTAGAACAGCTTACTATAGGCTGTGACTCTATATGCTTCAAGCTTATGGACACTTCAAGCTCCTAACTTCACATCTTGACTTTCGCTTTTATCGACTTACATGCTGATGAGCGCTTTAACTCGGGTTCTGTGAATCGAGTCAGAAAGAGGAGCTATACCCTAGAGAAAAAAGAACGGAAACCGGATTGGGAGGCAGAGGATCAACCTATGCGATCTCTGATCTCGGTGAAGGGAAGTTAAACGTAAGCCAGGAAAAAAGAAAACGAAGCTTAGACAGCATAAGATCAACAGAAATCGGAGAAGAGAAGGGGGACGCATTCGAGTTCCACTTTTTATAAAAAAAGAGCTGATCTACTCCCATCCTATTGTTCACCTGTTGGCTCACCTGGGATAAACCCTTGCCTTCGAAAGCCTAGCCCTCAAATATGACAAGAAGATGTTCAAACATCATGGCATTTCTTCCGATTCGCTTGGTTCTCAAACAAGTGTGAACTTGAACTTAACAACTTTTGAAGATCAAGATTGTTGGGATCCATATTTCTGCTACGATACAGGTTTATCCAAGCACCATTAACAACTAGAAATTCACAATTTAGCATTCTGCTACTGACATAACAGAGGCAAAGATGCTGAACATGGGACTGCCAAGGGGGAGCCAAGATTCAAATCCCATCAAAAGGGGATGGAGAGGCATACATTTACAATATAATAGCTAACACTAAAAAGATTTTTTACCTATATTCGCCTTCCTCTCCCTTTGTTCGAGTTGCTTTACGCTCCTACAACTACGCTCGCGAGTACTTTCTTTTATTGTGCCTATTGCTTCTGTGCCCGTTCGTGCTTCTTGCGATGGCAATTTCGGGCTTTCCGGCGGGTGTGCCAGTGTAGGTTCTGTGCAGTTCGATTACAGTCTGGACTTGGAGTCTTTACTGAAACCGCCAGTCATACCCTTGGGTATACACTGTTCTCGAAAGCAACTATATAATGATCTTTCAATACGGTGTGTTACTATTTTTATATGACTTGGTGAGAATTGTTGAGGATCCGTTGTCTTTTCCAGTGGGGAGTACTGTTACTTCTTCTCTCTGTGAAGTCGACGACCCTAATGTCATTAGATGTCAGACTGAGAGTTAGGATGTATCTTTGTTTCAATATACTTTCGGGGGATAACATCTTTGAATTATGTTATAATAGACTAACATCAAACTAAGCAAACAAAACTAAGAAAGGGATATATAAATCTATTCCTTCCTTCTCTAGTACCCAAGCCTACGCTTGCTTACCTTAGACCAAGGGGCTAAGAAAGAGGTGTTAGTGAAAACTCCGCTCGCTTAAACTTCTTGGAAAAGAAAGCCCTCCCTTCATTCACGTATCTATACTTATGTAGTTCCCGAACTCCTTACTGGCGCATCAGCAACTCTTTTAGAGTCGCAAACAAACAACCACTCGCTGGATACAGGCAGATCGAAAAGCCTCTTGTGTAAGTCGTCCTTTGTCCTAAAGTCCGGATACTAAAATAGAAAGAGTTTTCCTCGTCGGCATCCCAATCGAAAATACAAAGAAGGGAAAGGTTGATCCTTCAGCCGAACGAAAAGGAATGGCTGATAAGAGATAGCCGGAACGAAAGAGAACGACCCAACTCCAGCCTCCGATCCTCCCATCTGTACCGTAACGCTTTTTAGGTCTTTCGCTGAACCACCAATGTCTCCTAACGCTAGCGCAGCGACGAGGACGCAACGGTTGGCCGTCTGATGAGCCTGACTCTCTTTGAGAAATGATGTGCGCTACACCGCTAGCCTTCTTCCATACAGCCATCGGAATATCAACTTACCAGGGCAGATGCCCCTTTCTTCTTTTAAGCTTAATAAGATTCTTGATTTGGAACTACACAGCCTTAGAAAAAAAAAGAGCGGAGACTGATTTGGATTTGAACAAGAAACTACGTCCCCATCGGCTTTAGGAAGGGCCTTAGCTGACGCTCCAAGATTTCACAGGATTGAACTCACCAGGAGCCGATTGCTCTTACGGATAAACCGATGGAACCTAGTAGTTCATTTCATTTATCCCGGTTTCGGTTAAGTAATCTGTCTATCCATCAGGTTAGGTTTCGACCTAAGCATGTCAGGGGTTCCTCGTAGAGTAAGCAAACCCTCTCTCACAGTGGGATTTTTGGCATCAATCCCCATTCGTACCATCTCAACAGTTCCCTTGCCTTACTCCTCTCTTAATTCAATATCTGTCTCGCCCTTATCCAGGTGGTCTATTTGTCCAATCATTCCCTTTGAGAAAGTGCCACAGCCTATTCGAATTCGAGAGCAACTCCTTCTTTTCCGAGTTGGCCTGCAGCCTCTTTCTTGGTAGAAAGGATAGGGCACTTTATCTTCTACTGCTAAGAGGGAATTCTTTCGAACTAGGGTAGGGCATATGCCCGCTTTCTATCTTAGACTATAGAAATTCCTAGCTTACTTGCCAAAGCTTGTCCACCCTATTATAGCAAAGGGAAGAGCTCCGAAAGTCCCCCATCCCCTTCTTCTTTCACAAGCCCAAGGCGGCCTTCTAACCCTCGGCCTATCCGGTCCCGTGCGGATTAACACCCTTTCGTTTCTATTGAAGCCAGCCAACCATATATATGAAAGCATTTGATCGTCGCGGTTTAACCGGTCAGGGTCTAGCACTAGACCTGAAAAAAAGAATATATATATTAAGGGCTGCACTTCACGTTGATGTCGGCTATGCGCCTTTTTCATCCGATGACTCAGTTCACAGACCTAGTAATCTAAAGGAAGGAGGCGGATGGCCGGCTTCCCTCCTCCTAGTACCCTTACTCGGGCTTCGGTTGTCTGTCTTTTAGGCCGAAGAGGGAAGGTCAAAGTTTTCACCTTTTGGGGCGCTAATAGCGATACACATTCCAAGTGTCTCGATAGCTCATAGGCAGCTGACTCACAGGAGCCCTATTGAGCTGCGCAATCGCGCTTCTTTCGCCTGACTTCCCGCGTATCCAAACGAATAGATTGAAGAAGTCAAGTGGTTTGGTTGTTGTGCGCGCCGGAGGCCTACGGAGTAGCCGAGTTGCTTACGAGGGGTGCTGTACGCTAACGGTAATGACCTCCCAGGAGGGGGAGCCGCATAAATGAAAAGAAACTCTAAACAGATTGTATTAGAGCAGCAGTCGGACTCGTTGCAAGACCCTTAGGATAAAGACATGACCATAGGATTTCATAGAGAGCGCCTTTGGGCTCCTCTGAAATACCCCAAAAAAGGTTTGTATTCATGTCAGGATTTCGCGCTTCGGAGGTTTTTAACCGTTGGGACGAGCTGGTCGAGATGTGGTGTCCAGTCACTCACATTGGTGAGGTTTTCTATGCCACCTGTCCTTACCCTGGGAGTACTGCTTTAGCAAAGCTAACGGTAGGTCAGACGGGTCTGGGACCATCCTTCCTTTCATAGGCTGGAGCAAACCTTGCGTTTACATAGCTATGCCCTTTAGTTGCATGTTCAACCTAGGCAAGACCCTACTTGCTGCTTTATCCATCATCCAATCCACAACAAATCGGATGAAAGCCTGAGACTGATCACCTACTCAAACGAGATTGAAAACTACCATTCCGTCGAATCGAAAAAGGTTTCGAAGAGCGCAGAAGGTCAGTTCGGTGGTCAGATCAGAAGGGGAGATTTACGGGTAACTTCGGAGGATTAGGAAAGAAGAGCTGGTGTGGCGCGTCAAAGGCCCTCACGCAATGCCGCGCGCAAGGAAGGGTGGCGAGTGGGAGAATAATTCCTCCCCTTAGCTCTTAGGCTAGCTCGAGGGGAAGTTTTGGCTCTGGGCCCCTTCTTGCCTACTTTTACAGAGGGATGTTCAAGTGACTTCCCGCTTTCAAAGCTTCAATGGTCCTTTTTGGTTTCTCTTTGATAGGCTTCTCTCTAGCCCTCTTGCCCCCTTTCCATTCTTCCTTCCCCCCATCGATCTGCTGAGGTGCTCTTAGCTCCTTCTTTTTCAATCTCCGTTCGCGTACACACCGCCCCCCACTACGGATACCGAAAGAAAGAGACAATAGAAGAAGGTGAATTACGTACGAAAAAAAGGTCCACTTCTTCTTCCCCGGATCAATGGGTTACTATTCTGTCTGCCTCCCTTCGCTCTCGTGCTGGCTATAAGCCCACCTAACTGGGCTACTCTCCATTGTCAGGTTCACTCTCTCCTAACCAAAGGAATATCTTTCCAACCTTCCTGGATCAAGAGTTGGTAACATCTGCAAGCGCCCTAAGCGTGAAAAGCACGCAAGGGAAGGAGCGCGCAGAAGTCTTCCACGGATGCCACTACAAGGCCCTAAGCGAAAGAAGCAGACCAACTCCTCCATGCGCCGAGCACCCATAAGAAACTGCATTGAAGGAAAAATATAAAAATAGTAAATTAGTTTTGGCATCTTCTTCTTCTACTGTTTTTTCTGGTATTCTTCCTTTCACCATCTTTTCCCGAGGAAAACACAAAGAAAAAGACGCGGGTTAGTCGACTGGGCAAAGAAAATAAGTTATGCAACTTTTGAAGCGCGATAAGCTCCGTAATGGACAGGGAAGAAAGCCCTCTCTCGAAGTAACTTGTCCCGAAGCTGCATCAGTCTATGGTACAGTGGGAATCAGGTTATTCAACTGCGCAAATCGCTCCTTCTACTTTAGTTTGGATCTACTTTTTGATAAAACTGTGACGCAAGCAAAGAGAAGCCAACCTGCTAGCGCACTAAGCTCGCTAGCAGACTAATCGAATACCTTTTCGCTACGCCCCAGAGTCTGTCAACTCAGCGTCTTCGAACCTTCACTTTTTGAGCTACTTTTTCATCGATTTCTTCAAAAAGAAGATTTGAGCCCCAAAAAATGACAGAGAAATTCTTTTGTATTCCTCTACCTCTATAAGCAAGCAAGGGAAGCAGAGGCAGGGAACGAGACCGATTCTTAAGCCGAATCTGAAGCCTTTCTTTCATCCGCCGAAAGAAAGGCAGGCAAGGGGAGAAGCAGTCAAATGCGTCAACCAACGCCCTGGGTAGTCAAGCATACCAGGTAAGGACAGGGTTAGCCATCTCACCCGAGGTTTTTATCCCAAAAAACTCCCGGCATTTCTACTTCCGGCTAACCAAGGCGCGAAAGGAAGCACTCTAGACCAAGACCTAAGCACACTCCTCCCTCCGTAAACAAAGAGAAAAAGACGCGGATTCCACTTTTGAAGCGCCATAAGCTGACAGCTCCACTTTCTATCGAACCAAGAGCTTCGGGTTTTCCTGAACCGACTCTAATCTCATCTTGTAGGTATCGAGGCTTCGCTCCCTGGACTGGATCAGTTCAGTCAGTTCAGGCTCACCTCACACTAACTGAATCGGAAAGCTAATTTCATTATACGAGACTCAGCAAGAAAACGGATGCGCGCTAACGCGCAACGGCTTTCGCGCAGGCAGCCGTTGCTTGTTGGATCAGAATCGTTCCTTCGGGCTGAGGTTGGTGCACTTGAGGCGGATTTAGTTGTGGATCGAGATCTGAGGGGTCGGAAAAAACTAGAGTTGTTGGCTCGGGACAATAGCTAGCAAGCCAGCTTTTGCGTTAATTCCTTTCCTATAAAACAGCATCACAAAATGAAGTAGCGTCCATTGAAGCGCGGAAAGCTGCCAAGCAGGAGAAGTTGCAGAGGAAGCGCCATAAGCCCCAAGCGACCTAGCCTAGCCCTAAGTAAGGATGTTGATTCTCGCTCCGACTTTGATTTTGGATTCGCGTAGTGAGAAAATCATTTCCGATTGGCTTTCTTTGTTTGGTTTCCCTGAACTGAATCTCATCTTTCTGCCCTACCAACTCTTTTTCCTAAATGAAAATGGGGTTCTTCTTCTGGTGAAAACTTCGATTTTGAAGCATGGGCGGCGGCTTGAGGCCCGTTCCGAATGACCTATTCGACCCGGAAACAACGCTTTTTGCTTAAGAGAGGGAGCAAGAAAACGGATGCGCGCTAACGCGCAACGGCTTTCGCGCAGGCAGCCGTTGCTTGTTGGGGCCAAACTCAAACTTTCATCTTGGAGCTAGAGCATACCATACGTTGAGCCAGCTTTGCCAGATCGTACCGCGTTCGTCTTGGAGCACCAGTCAAGCTCATCACTAGGTAACGAACGAGTCGAAACAGATGGTGATCAGAGGTAGACAGCTAGCCAAGCTTTAGCTGGTGGAGCAAGGGCTGAGGCTTTTCAAATCCAACAAAGTCTTAAGCAGAATCTAGGGCTGGATAGAGGTTGCCAACCGGGATTTTAGAGTACCCGACTAACTAAAAAAAGGGCTTGTTGCCCGCTCTAAACTAAACTAAAGGTAGTCTATTGACTGACTTTGGAGGCTCCTCGAAGATAATAAGGTAGAAAGAGCGGAGATATGGGCTAGAGACCCTACCCATCCATGTATGAAAGGTCCCTAAAGAAGGGGATCGATCTTGGGAACGGGGCTAAACGAAACTCCCTCGAGAAGGGAAATAGAAGAGCTTTTAAGCCACGTTGAGAATGGTCGGTAGGGTCCGTTTTTTTGTATGTAAGCCGACACTGACGCAGAGACATATGCTGTTGTTTTAGCAAATAAAGAATAGGATTTCCTCCCTTTCAAGGTAGGTAAATGGGGTATACTACAGAATCGGAGCAGAGGGAGGATCAAAATGGTATTCATTGGCTAGCATGGGATAAACTGTGTGTATCAAAGCATGGTGGAAGTCTCGGCTGAAGGAAGTTTTCTTGTTTCAATCAGGCTCTCCTGGCAAAGCAGGGCTGGAGATTAGTTCATAATCCAGAGTCTTTGGTATCCAAGATTGGAAAAGCTCGGTCTTTCCCCAGAGGTTCTTTTCTAAATGCAAAGTTGGGGTTTTTTTTCGAGTTACACGTGGAGGAGCCTTTGGGAGGCAAGATGGATTATTGAGAAAGGGTCGAGATGGAGAATAGGGAATGGGAGGAGAGTGCAGATTTGAAAAGATAGGTGGCTCCTTGACCAAAATGGCTTTAGAGTCTGGTCCCCTTGCAAGGAGTTGAACCACGAAGCAACAGTTAGTGAACTGATTGATGACGAGCTCAAAATGTGGAATCAAGATCTGGTGAGGTCTATTTTTGATAGCTTTGAGGCGGAGCAATTAGTAAATATTCCCCTGAGCAATAGACTTCCAGAGGAATAATTTATATGGCACTTCACTAAAGATGGCAGGTACACTGTGAAAACTGTGATGGTGCAAGGCCAAATGGTAGGCACTTTTAAGAGGTATGTTTCGCTTATTAATGGAAGCTCAGAATCAATATTTAGAGATCTGATGTGGAAGAAGTTGTGGTCTCTTCACCTGCCTCCTAAGGTCAAGAGCTTTGCCTGGCGAGCATGTAAGTAAATTTAGCCCACTAAAGCGAATCTTGGGAAAAGAAAGGTGGAGGTTGACCTGCTTTGTGACAGATGTGGAATGGAGCCTGAATCTACCATTCATGTTTTAAAGGGCTGCCCTGGGGAATCAGGCATTTTTCTACTCTGCCCATTAGCCCTTCATACTCAACAGATCCAGGCTCTCCACTTCTCAGATTGGGTGAGAGATCAGTAGATCTATATATCTGGATAGAGTCTCGCTCATAAGGAAAGGAGGAGTACGCGCGCAACTCTGCTGGCTCGCTTCAAGTTGCGAGCCTGGCTTGCATAGACGGAAAAGCTACGAGCGGAACGAACGGAGCGATGAAGATAGGGTGAAGCGCAGAGATGCGCGAAGCGGAAGCAATGCAAACGCTGACGCGCCTTGCTTCTGGAGCGCTTACGTTTTTCAGCTTGCTTGGGCAACCTTAGTCAGTCTATATGTTGCTCGTGAGCCGCCAAGTACCAGTCTCGCAACAGTACTGGAAAGGATCGGTCCTTCACTTGCTGATCGTTCGCGAGTCGAATTCGCTCTCTTGCCACGCCTTTCACTCACTCGCTTGAGTCGGACTTCATCACTCTTTTTGGAGGATCGTTCGTTCTTCACTCTCTTGCTATTACCCGCAGGGAGCGCAGCAAGCAAGGTGCATATTATCATATAGAAACAAGCGAAGCGTAGCGATTCGTACTACCGGAAAAGTGTCGCTAACCGGCAGGCAATAGAGTCAAGTCAGCCGATAAGCGCAAGCAAGCGTAGCGAATCACATAGAGAAGCCTCTACCTGCCAGCGCGCGGATAGATAGGGCGGGCGAAGGGATGGATGTCTGAGCGGTTGAAAGAGTCGGTCTTGAAAACCGAAGTATTGATAGGAATACCGGGGGTTCGAATCCCTCTCCATCCGCGAGGTCATAAGTTCTCTCTTGCGTTATCTATAGATAAGAACGAATCGGATCGACTCGACTGAGATGATGGATGGAATGGGTAAACGGTTGAGGTTATAGTGTTATGATTTAGTTAGGACACCGTGCCCACCCACCACCCTCCCTTTCGTTATCTTCCACCCCCTCGTCAGAAGGGCGGGCCGGGTGGATTACCTGTGGGAGCTAAGTCGAAAATCTCGGTGGTCTTGTGAGTGGTTGATAAACTGCGATTGCAGTTTTCTTTAGTTCTTTAGGAAGCTTCAAAAGGTGAGCGCTCTGAAGCGGAAGCAAGGCGCATAAGCGCTCCGCTCGCCTATCTTCGTCAGGCGCAAAGCACCGCTCGAAAAGCGCCTTGCTTTTGCTTCCGCTTCGCGCATGCGCAAAGCGCATCTCTGCGCTTCACTCGTTCGCTCATTTTTTCAGCTGCTTGCAACTTTCAATCAGAAAAGGAAGATTGAACAAGGCAAGGGAGAATTCAGTTGTCCCCTCTTCTCTGGTAACCCGCCGCCGGTCATATAGAGCGCTCCGCCCGCCACCGCATATGTAGAAAAAGAGGGAGCGGGGAAGGAAGAACAACCGTTTGACTTTGGCACATGAGGTGGCGGGTTTGGCTAGGTAACATAATGGAAATGTATCGGACTGCAAATCCTGGAATGACGGTTCGACCCCGTCCTTGGCCTCGGGGAGTGGCGAGCAGCACGGAACTTGAATCAATCAAATGGCATAGGCCTTTGTCAGAAATCCTAAGACACTTTTTGACATTCAAAAGAAATGCAAGATGAGAAGGAGCTTTTTACGTTACGCTTCAATAGAATGAATTCGGTAAGGGTAGAATACGCCCCATGGTCGATTGAAGGTCCTGTGCCACTTGAACTCCAATCTGACCCACCAGCTCATAACAAAATGTTAGAACAAGCGGAAAAACGTGAGCGTCAAATCTGAAGCGGAAGCTTTTGCTCTTGCTTCCGCTTCAGCAAGGCGCCTGACCTTGAGGGGGGCGCTTGTGCGCGAAGTGAGAGCGTCAGCTTCACGCGTTAGCGCAGAAGCAAGGCGCTAGCGCACTACGCCCCATCTAGTAAGGCGGAAGCAAGCACCAGCGCGTGCGCGAAGCGAGAGTGAGAGCGCGCGCTAGCTGAGGCAAGGCGCTAGCGCGGAAGCAAGGCTTGCTTCAGCTAGTTGTGCGCTTTGCGAGAGCGTCCGCTTCAGGCCTTAGCGCGCTACGCTCGCCGCTCTAGCAAAGCGCCAGCGCCTTGCTTAAGCTTTTGCTTCCGCTTCGCGCATGCGCAAAGCGCAGAGATGCGCTTCACCCTATCTTCATAAGGCGCTCACCTTTTGAAGCCGCCTCCATTTGGTCGTGCTGCTATGATGTCACGTGCAGTCGTCCCGAGGCAGCAGGATGTATGGTATAGGGCCCCCAATTTCCTCTCCTACAGTCAGTGGCTTATTCGGCGCTATATCACAATTCATTCTCGGGCATAGCTGTTCACGAAACGTAGCATGGGACATCTGTCGGCGGCGGGAGTCAACCATCCGAGCGAGAGGTCAGACCAATCCCATTCATTTTGGTCCGATCCGAACGGGTTGAATGAATTGATCCATTTATGTATGCCCCTACTTCTTAGTGTATTCCTACTCGGACTCGCCTACTTCCTTCTTTGACTACTCCTGAGATATGGTTGAATCAAATTGTTATGGTGGAGAGTGGGGAGTGAAAACACCAATGCTGCAGAGAACGACCGCATGAATCGGAATCGACTTAACTTATGAAGATAGACGACCGAGAAAGAAAGGCTCTGCGTTTGAACATTGGTTGATCTTAGCGTGCTAGCCGCTGCTTCATTTCGTATAGCGATAACGAGAACGCTTTATCTTTCGCTCCGCCCCGCGGAGCACTCTGGTTGCGCTTTGGTTGGCTTTCTCTTCACTCTGAGTCTATTTCTTTTCTCTGACTTGACTCAGCTTGACCTACTTGACTCAGCGGTTAGAGTATCGCTTTCATACGGCGAGAGTCATTGGTTCAAATCCAATAGTAGGTAAAACCGGCCGAAACCCCCGCTTTTGCCAGCATGACAGCAAGCACGGACTGGCAGCTAGGAGTCAACTGAATGACCAAAGCATCGGTTGCTTCCACTCGTTTGTGGCCTTCTTCGACCGACAGACAAGGAACCCCCATTTTTTTTCTGAACAAGAATTTTCTGCAACCCAAAAGGTGAGCGCTTAAAGCAGTGAGTAGGGGGCGGCTTCACTTTACTGAAGCAAGGCTCGCGCTCTGCTTCTCACTTCGCGCACAAGCGCGGCCTCTCCTTTCGCGCACGCGCCTTTGCTTGCTTCCGCCGTGCTACGCTTCTTCGCGCACAAGCGCTCTCACGCCTGACTTTTGCTTTGAGCGCTCACTTCAGCTGCTTGCTGACTAGCAATCGCTCCTTTTTCTCATTAGCATGGGATTAGATGTTAATAATGAAAGACAGAACATCGGCACGGGGAATTCCTATCTATTTCCGATGGATAACAATCCTTTTTTCTCGCTTTCGCTCTTTCTCCCAATCAATCGCGAGGGTTCCGGGCATAAGAACGCAAGTGCCGGAATAGAACAGTCCGTCCGAGGACGAAAGATCAAATGCTCCGCGGGGAACTCGTTTCATGTCGGCGTATTCGTGCCGGTTAGACGTCGGCCATGAAATCCATCACTATACCGAGCAGGGGCATTCACATCTCGGTCAAACGGAACTGTGCGCGATTCTCTCGTGAATCGCCTTCCGCAAGGTATGGCATTCCGGGTCTGAACCCGGGGAGAAATCTTTCTTCTTCATAGATACAAGACATTCGTTGCTGATCTAAAAAGATCAGATCCCGTGGGCGTTAGCGGACGTTTTTCATTCTTCACCCGGTGCTTAGTAGCGTTTCCAAAGGTAACCTAAGCGGTTAGGTTGACTTTTGAAACGCGCTAAAACAGGCCTATGGGTTCGCCTTTCTAATAGAAGAAGAGTCTATAATAATTAGATATAGAATTTGCCAGATTGTCTGAAGCATGAACAGAATAGAATCAACTTAGTTCCGAAGGCCTAGCGAGTTAACCGAGTTCTTTTTTTGGTCAAAGGCCTTTTCTTTCCCCTGGGCCGATGACTCGGTTGTTCAGTACTGCTAACTAGGAGGATACCGCCCCCTCGGGACTACCAGTAGCTTTGGTTGTTGAATATCGTGCAAGCTAGTTTGGTTGTGGTTGTATTGGCTGCAAGCGGAACGTAGGCGCTGTGGTCTGTGTTGACCATGCACTCTCGCGTCGTGTAATGTCGTATGTATGATAGAGGTGGTGTGGTGATTGATCTCAATGCTCATGGTTACCCTCAAGGTTCAACGAATAAATGAAGCTATGATCGTACCCGGATAGAAATGATGGTCTTCCTCTGATGTCTTGTCTCCAAGCCGGCCAAAAGAATAGATAGGCGAAGCAGCCAATAGCAGTCTGTTCTCGCCTATTGATAGATAGCTGGTAGCTTCCAAGCTCAAACCATTTGAAACGTAATTGCTACTTTCTTGTTATTGATAGAGTGGTATTCTCCGCCCCATCAAGTAGAGGGAGAGAACCGGAAGAGAGAAGGAAAAAGAGCAAACAAAGGATTTACAAGTCTAATCTTATAGGAATAAAATGGCTTGACCCTGTCTTCTCTCCTGGTCGGGTCGGAGGCGAAGACTGGCAAAGTTTCTCATTCAGTGGCGGGGTGTTCATAGAAAAGAAAGCGTCGCCCAACGAGTGGCTGATTTGGATGGAGTCTCGCTCATAGAGGAAGAGTACGCGCGCTAGCGCGCTACGGCTTACGCAGTTGATCGGATCAGATAGCCCTTCGGGCAACCAACCCAACCCGGCACATCAAAATCCAATTCCGATCAACAACTTGGAGGTATGGCTGAGTGGCTTAAGGCATTGGTTTGCTAAATCGACATACAATCTTATTGTATCATGGGTTCGAATCCCATTTCCTCCGGCGCGGAAGTGGAACGGGCGGGCTAAATTACGTGAGAGAAAGAACTTCTTGGTGGAGTCCCCGTAGGACAGAATAGCACTACTTAGTGACTAGGAGTGGGGAGCCTCTTTCTTTTTCTTGGTTGCGTCTATAGCGAAGAAGGCCTGACCGAACGAGAGCAGGCCAGTCCCTGGCCGGCTCTCGTTCGTCGAGCGACGCTCCTCCACTGCTTGGTAAGGTAGGGCGCTATTCGATGAAGAAAAGACACACTTTTGGAAAGTGGTTCAGGTAGCTCAGCTGGTTAGAGCAAAGGACTGAAAATCCTTGTGTCAGTGGTTCGAATCCACTTCTAAGCGGGCGAAGGGTCCAAAGGAGACGTAGCCGGAGCGAGCCGGATTTTGAAATGAAAGTGAAAGAGGAAGTTGAAAAGTGGTTGGAGGCTTCATCAAGGCAAAGGCGCTGAAGGAAGCAAGGCTCGCGCTCTGCTTCTCGCTTCGCTCGTTCCTGCGCGAAGCGAGAAGCAGAGCGCCTTGCGCTCACCTTTTTGTCTGGGCGAGTTCGGTTCGAGTCTTCATCGATCGGGTGGTCAGACTCCGGGGGGGTGAGACGAGGTGTAGCGCAGTCTGGTCAGCGCATCTGTTT
This sequence comes from Piper betle, assembly GCA_033002965.1. Taxonomy (NCBI): domain Eukaryota; kingdom Viridiplantae; phylum Streptophyta; class Magnoliopsida; order Piperales; family Piperaceae; genus Piper; species Piper betle. The sequence goes on from JAURVB010007411.1 coordinate 19,558, forward strand.
TGGGTACAGAGGGCCATAGGTTCGAATCCTGTCACCTTGATGTGGCGAATGGAATGCCTTGTTCTCTTAGGCCAAATAGGCAAGAGATCTAATCAACGGAGTCAAGCTAGGAATTGATGCCAAGAATCAGACATGGGACAGACACAGACTAGCGGAATAAAGGCTTCGGGATAAACCCCGCACGAATGGCTTGTTTGCTGGAATTGGTAGAAGATATCCACGTGCAGAGACTGTTAGGGAGGTTTGGATTGCAGCTAGCTAGGGTTGGTTTGGCAATGCCCAAATAGAAGCAGAAGACTCTTTTTCTATTCCTGCTTGACTGCTTTAGTGTCTTGCTAGCCATTTCGCATAGACGGTTGGTGTGCAAGGCAAGTCTTGATTGGTCTTTGGCATTTCTGTTGAAGGTTTGAAGGAAAAATCCCCTGCTCTGGAGGAAGGATCAATAGCAGAAGATATCCCACGAGCAGAACAGTTAACACGAACAGTCTCAAAGACATGTCGAGTCTTTCTTCTTCTTCCTCAGTACATTCATAGGAAGAGAAAGATCTGGGCGCTACGAGCAGGCATGCCATGCATAGTAGACTAATAGGATAGGACGCATAACAAGAAGTGAGGGAAGCTAGAGCAAGCTTAAGCACAGAAGGAGCTATGAAGGTAATCAAACCTGTTGAGGAAGGGAAAAACGAGTCTTGGCGAAAGGGATTAACCTGAACCTGATTGACCGAATATTGCCCCTTGGACTGATGATTTCCCATTCGTAGATTAGATCATTTCTCCTTTTCTTTTGCTAAAGATGGCATTCTAGAAGCAGGAAAGCGGACTTTCACGTGGTCTTTAAGAACTGTTCGGCAGATTCGGGTGGCAAAGAGCAGGATCTGAGCCAGAGAAAGATGAGCGAGAAAGGGAATGCAAAGAGAGTCCTATCGAGCGGAGGAGATTTGGTTTCGCCTTGCCGGATGAAAGCAGTCTCTTTTTTCTACCAGTCTAGTCTAGTCAGACAGCAAAGGATAAATCCGACACTGCACTCATACGCCTAGAATAGAGAAAGAGAGTATAGGTATAGTAACATGGAATCCGCTCTTCTACCGAACAGCCGGTCAACGGATGGATGAGATTACACTTCCATTCTTATACCTCCACTGCTAAAACAAGTCGCTTAGTTCAGGTAAATGTTGATTCAATCGACCTGGAAAAAAGACAATCCTGGTGAGAGCTTTTAATCATACCCTGCGAGGTGGAGGTCCTTTAAACCATTTTTTTACCCTTCCTCAAAATCTTGATTTCTAACCCAAAGAGGCTATTACCTATAACCCTTCTTTTCTATTTCGAGGAGGCGGGGTAAGAACTTTGAAAAGGCACAACTAAAAAAGGGTCATCTTCGAATTACTGACGGAAAAAGGACTGGCGAATCCGCTGCAAGAATAGGCTGCACGAATGCGCTCTTGTCTCTTTAAATCGTCTCATCCAGGGCGAATGGTATCGTATATAATAGAACTGCTGCATTTTTGAGTGATCTGTTCATCTAACTATCAATTGAATATAGCTTCTTCGATGTGGTACACATATCTGTATTGCAGAGACGAGCTGGCTAGACTCTTATCGAAATTGCGTAATACAGAGATTCATCTTCCTTGTGATAGAGAAAGAAGACCAACGAGGAGCTAGGTAGGTACGGCCGATACCACAATACGGGTATCTTATCCATCTTTAGGGATAAGAAAAAATAGAAGGAACATAACATATAGGATTAATTCTATTTGACCCACTACGGTCGTGACAGGTTTACCATTGTCGTCAACTAGGGAGACCTCACAGTCAGCTCCCCGCCAATGAAAGCTGGTGACTTCTGTTCCAACTGAACTGGGGACGGTCAGGTGCACCCATTGGACCCGGGAGCCAATGTTCTACACACAGAAGGACTGTACAACAATAAAAAAGAAGATGACCATGACCAAGACTATTCCACGCACGGCAGTGCAGCCAGGCACGGCTAAAAAGATTTTTATAAAAAAGTTTCCGTCATCTAAGAGATCTCCAGCTATCTATTTGTCAAAAAGAGTCTCTTGTAGTCCCTCTCAAAATGCAGAAAATTCTCGTCACTCTTATAATTCAGTTTACTATGCCTTTCTTGCTAATTTCTATAAAAAGATAAGAAAAGATAGATATATAGATAAACTTTTCCGCCTGTTTATAATTTGCTATTATATTAATTTATTTTTTCGAGGGCTACTCTCGACAGTCGCACTTATTTCTAACATCATGAACCCCCATAGTCTGATTTTGGGCATGCTACCTTATCCTTTGCCCATGGAAATGAGACCAGTTCCCGAATTGGAGGGAATAGATCAGGCGAGCATAGGTACCTCCTCTCAACCGGCTGGGCCGTCTCAGTCGGAAGCAGGCGGCCCTCGCCGAGTCTCTCTCGACCCAGCTCCGCCTGATGCTTCTTGGTTTGAAGGGGTTGAAAACGATATCCAAAGTACTTTTTTATATAGTTATACCCATTCTGTCCCTGAAAGGCCGGAATTAGCTATTCCAGAAACGGAAATGGAGGTCACGTCGGTGAATCCGCCGCACCCAAGGGTCGCGCCCGACGAAGCTGGACCTTCACACCCAACTAGAATTATTAATAATCGGAGTCTCGAGGCATCGCTCAGGGCTCGAATTCCATTGCTCGAGAGAGAGGGTTGTCAATTTCTCGCGCAGGATAATCCTGGCGAATATTGGGAGGATGTGAGCAAATCTCTCTCTCAAGCGACCTCTCAAGGGGACTATGGCTTTCGTGTAGCATTTGAATCGAGCTACCTCCAGCTCATCGAAAAGAAACACGAGTGTCACATGTTATTTCGTGCACTTGTGTCTGAGAATCCGTACCTATTAGAACACTACCAGCATTCAGATCCAGAGGATGCCTTTCTTTCTTTTCTTTTTGAAACGAGTATAGAAAGGACCATCAATTCTGAGAACTGGAATGAAATGGACTTTCTCAATCGTGTGCTGAAGGACTTCCAAAAACATGGTCCAAAGGCACACTATTTGAAAATCATCTTAACAAAATTTTAAAACTAAGCGCCCGGACTGAGGAACTACGGCGGGAGAATGATGAATTGCGCACTTAAATTCAGAATCCTGATAAGGAGCACATTTTGGCTAGGGCTAGTGAGACCATCAACTTCGATTTGTCTTTATGAAATGAAGCTCACTTGTCCCAAGCCTATCCCATATGTTTTTTTAGGGTCTTCGACTGGGGTGAAGTCGTAATAAGGTAGCCGTAGGGAAACCTGTGGCTGGATTGAATCCTTCGCAAAGGTCTTCCATGGAACCTTGCGCTGCAAGCAGGCTGAAAAAGGTGAGCGCTCAAAGCGGAAGCAAAAGCAAGGCGCCCGAAACTTCTTCTTTTTTTTTTGGCGGGTTCGGTCAGGAGGGAAGAGATATGCTTTCTTTCTATCCGTCCTAAGCATGCCCCCCATGCTCCCACGGTCCGCTTACCGAGAAATAGAAAGGGAGGACCCGGGGCCAAAGCAAGTTGGGTTGGGGTATAGAGCCGTAAGCGCGGTGGGGGTGACAGAGGACGTGCTCGTACGGTTCATATAAGGGGTATGATATTCTCGTTGATTGTTGGGAACTTTCACTCCTCTATATTCGAAATATGCCTCTCTAGGAGCATTACGATCTGCAGCTCAAATGGTCTCTTATGAAGTCTCTATTGGTCTTATTCTTATTGTGCGCCTTGTGAGCGCGTTTGGATCCGCGAAGGCAATCGCTCGGATGTTCCCCTAACCCAACCCGGGAACGGACCGGAGGGAACCGCAGCATGGGGAATGTCCGCGTCTCGTCGCAAGGCTCATTTTTTTTTCATAGGGCGGGCTTCGGGCGGGCAGTGCAGTCCGGGGCACAAGGGTCCTGGTACTATCCAGGTGCGAAGAACCCCGGAGGTGACTGCAATGAGCAGAAATCTCACTCACCGGCCTAAACGACGAGCAAACACTCGAACGTGAGAGCAAGGGATCACCCAACGAATGGACGAGCTCCAAGGAGGGAGGCAAGAACCAGCAAGATACGGCAGCCGTCTCGCCCCCTGCTCTAAAGAAGCAAGGCGTATTCGCAGAAGAAAGGCCTATTCGCCCTTCTCGCTTCGCGCTTGTGCGCGCTAAGGCCTCTCGCTTCGCGCACGCGCCTTTGCTCCAGCCGCGCGTAGCTTCTTCGCGCACAAGCGCGGCCTCTCCTTTCGCGCCTTTGCCTTGCTTTTGCTTCCGCTTCCGCCTTAGCGCGCTTGTGCGCTTTGCGCCTGACGAAGATAGGTGAGCGGAGCGCTTATGCGCCTTGCTTCCGCTTCAGAGCGCTCACCTTGGGTGACAGATCGGCCATTGGAGTACTCCGGGATATACACCAGGGCAATCAATTTCGAGCATACGACGATGCCGCCCGTTTTCATTTCGTGGAAGTCCCCGGCAGAGGAAAGGGCTGTAGGTGATGGCGCGTTCTGCTTCTTATCTAGAGAGGGGCGCAGAAATCGTTCCTATGGGGTCGTGCGTGGCAGCTGGTATAGATGAAGAAAGGCGGGCTATGGGACCTATTCTCTTATCTTACTTAATAGGCAGGCGGCAAAGCGGAATAGGAAAGGGGGCCAAGTGAGGCTTGATCTTTTAAAATTTTAAAAGGGTCTCATGTGGAGCTAACATGGCTGGCTACAAGTATAGCCAAATCAAGATGAGACGGGACGGACGGTCAGAGGCCGCAGTGGGACTACCAGAGGAGAGCCCGCCTCCGCTAGCTAACATAGATATCTATTCCAGCATTTCTATGAAAATCTCTTCCCGACCAGGCCGGGCGGGCCACCACTTTGGATGGGAATGGCTCAGCCCACATGCTTCATTTGATGAAAGCACTCCAGCTGAAAAACGTGAGCGCAACGCGCTCTACTCTGCTCTCGCTTCGCAAAGCTACGCTCGCAGCTTTTCAGCTCCGCCGCGAGCAAGCGCGGAAAAGCCGTTGTGCGCTAGGGCTCCGTTTTTCAGCTTGCTTGTCAACAACCGTAGCTCCTCACCAAATGTCCTTGGGGCAACACAGCACATGAGTAGTTCGCTCCAGGACCCGCCCCCTCGAGAGCAGGATGCCGGCCGAGATGGAGCTGGGAGCCAAACCTACCCATACTTTCCTTGGGCTTGCCTTGCCCCAAATCTCAATAAAGGGTGGGCGCCGAAAAGGAAGCAGCCCAGCCTCTTCAAGAAAGCTTTGCTTGGTAGGCGCTGCCTACTCACTCGGACAATGCTCTGAACACGAAAGTGTGCAGTGCAGCCCCTTCTCTCATACTGGCTGAGTCACAGGCAGCGCCTCGGAAAGCACGGACGAGCCACATGCAGGGAAACTTGCACGTGTGGTTCTGGCCGGGACCCCGGTATACTGTACTAATATGTGTAGGTCCCCGTAATTCGAGTGAGATTGTCATGGCGCAAAAGCAGATATGGTCCGGTATCCCCTTGTTCCCCGTATTGGTTATGTTCCTTATTCCTTGTCTAGCAGAAACGAATCGAGCTCCGTCTGATCTCCCAGAAGCGGAAGCTGAATCAGTTGCAGGCTATAATGTAGAATATGCGCGGGATGCGATCCTTAAGAGTTCACTGTTGGCGGAAGCCAATGTCCCGGGGTCCCGGGGACTCATTCTGACTGAAACAAGGGGTGGGGTCTTTACCAACTTCAAAATGAAAAGATTTTCTTTTAGGGAAGAAAAAGAGGGGCAGGGCACTCTTCATTCTTCATTCGAAACTAATGAATGTCGGGTCGGGGCTTTCTGCCTTGTTATAAAAAAGGGAGTTGGGTAAAGCAAACTCCCTCCTTGGGCGAGCACGGGGCTTAGTCAAGTAGAACCGGGTTGCGCTGCTTGATGCTCCGATCGAAAACAAATAAGTGGGGCCATGCCGGTACGACAGAATATGCGTTAGAAAGGTCAATCCCTCCCCTACGAAAAAAACCAGGCCGATAAAAGCAGCCCAGCTGAAAAACGTGAGCGCCCTAGCGCGCAAGCAACTCTTTAGCTCGCTTCGCTCGTTCCTGCGCGAAGTTAGCTAAAGAAAAGAGCAAGCGGATGCGCTTTGCGCCTTATGAAGATAGGGTGAAGCGCCCATGTGCGAAGCGGAAGCAAAAGCAAGGCGCGTTAGCGTGCGCTTTGCGCCTGACGAAGATAGGCGAGCGGAGCGCAGAAGCAAGGCGCGTTAGCGGCTTCCTTCAAAACGCGCCTTTGTGCGCGAAACGAGAGCGTCAGCGTAGTGCGCTAGCGCCTTGCCTCAGCTCCTTTCGCACTACGCCCCATTTAGTCTAGTAAGGCTCTCAAAGCGCACAAGCGCGCTAACGCTGAAGCAAGGCCGCGCAAGCGTTTGTGCGCGAAGCGAGAGCATAAGCCGTTGCTTGCTCGGCCAAAAAGCCGTATCGCGCCTTGCGCTCACGTTTTTTGTCTCCATAGAACAATATCGTGGCAACGTAGACCTAAGTGGTCATATTGGATCCTGGGGAACCATCACAAGTACGGCCGGCCTTTATTTGAACGAGAATGCCGTGTCGTCCAGCGGAGCTTAGAAGAAGGTTACTTGGAGCCTAGAAGAAGGTTACTCGCGCAGACAGCTGACTCTCCTTTTCAATAGAAAGGAAGAGCCAAACCAACCCAGCTGGCTGGTCAATCTAAGAGATCTTATCGGCCGGCAAACCGGAGACGGACGACCACGGTCCCGACCTTAGCAGCACCGGAGGTTTACTAATCAATGAACCCCCGAAACCAATGTCAACCAAGCCTAACCAAACCTGAAGCAAGGCCTTGCTTCTGCGCTAAGGCCTGAAGCGGACGCTCTCGTTTCGCGCACAAAGGCGCTAGCGCGTTGCTTTTGGTCATGACATCTTGTTGATATTGATTGAGTTGGAGGGACTTTCGCTGACGGAATCCACCCATAAACATAGACCCCGGTAACCTGCCCTGCGTAACCAAAGCATCACGACAACTTATCTACGACAAGCCTTTGGATTCTGAAGTAGGGGGACAAGGAAGAGCACGTCAGAATGCCGACCACTACATAAGCCACTAGTGGCTGAGAGAAAGCGAGCAGCACCTCGTATAGGTTGGGCGGAGCTTTAAGAAGCGAGCCCCTATCAGAGAAAGCCATAGCGCGCTAGCCTAGCTAGCTAACGTTTTTCAGCTGGCTGTTGTTATGTTAGTTGTAGCGCGCCTTCCCTCCTTCTCTCACTTCGGAAAGATTTTGCAGTCCTTTCTTATGATGACCTGGTCGAGAGAGTACGAGACATCGGTGTAAAAGATTGAGTGGGATCAGTGAGGTTGGTTATAGTAAGGCCTGGGCTGAAGTGCGCGGCTTACTAAAATGTAAGCGGTTAGGTTGACTTTGCCCCCATTTTTTTTCTAAGTGGGATCTCTGTTTCCCAGCCACTAAGGTTCCGTTCGGTCCTAGTCAGCCTCTTTCCTCTTTCTTGGGCAAGCCAAGCTGTGGAAGAATAGGGTCTTTGCAAGATGCGCTCTTAGCAAGTGAATCAGAAGGCTGTTCGGGAGAATTTCGTAAGATGTCCATCAAGCCATCCCATTGAAGACGATTACTTCTATTGGCTCGAGCAAGGAGAAATAGTATAAGGAATAGGACAAGTTGCCCTAAGGTCAGTTTTTTTTGGAAATGTGTGTTCATCACACATTTTGGGACTGTTAATCCCATAAGCTTACTGAACGCTCTGCAAAGAGTTTTCGTGGCTTACCACGAGGCACACTTTTCGGCTGAAAAGTATGAAAAGTACAACCTCATCTCAAACACTGATGAGAACTATTGTATCTTATCAGGTTATTTGAGAACTTGGTTGACACCCAAGCGCCATGTCTCTCAAGACTCATGTTCCTATAAGGAACCTCTTGAGTCTTGGGTGCGGTTGAGCGAACCCTTCTTTCTTTTACTAAACGTTTATACAGGAAACATGAAACAAACCAAACTTTTGATGAATGATTTATTTGATGTAACCGAATATACACGTTCAGTAAAGTCTGAGGGTTCTTGGCGGCTTCTTTTAGAAGGGAAGCGGCGCCCGCTGGGTCTTTTCTCGAAGGCTCAACTGTGCGTCTTTGGTGGTTTATCGAAAGAGCATTGTTTGGCCTCAGTCTTCTTAGTTAAGAGGATTCTTGAACTGAAGAATAAGTCTGGTCCCTTATTTCTTTCTAAGTACCTCAAAGCTGTATCAATACAGCTTATGTGGTATGTAGGAGGAGATAAGAGCCTGATTCCCGAGTTTTCGATATACGTATCGAAAACTAGGTCAGGCATCCCTACCTTTCTTCCTCCTTTTTATAGGAAGAGGTTAAGGTCTGGTACCCATCCTCTCTTAGTCAAGTATATACTTAGTATCTTAACTTTATCTAAGTTAATACTAGTATGGCCTAAGGGGAGTCAGATCTCTCCTAAGACCATATATATACCTGACTTTGAGGTGAGCGGTCGGCTATATGCTGTCTGTGAGCACTTACTGCTCAACGGACACCGTATGCTGGATGCTTATACGAATTCTTCATACAAGCTTATTCCCTTACGGCTCGGTTTTCGATACCAACCAATTTGGTCTTCAGGACCAAATACTTACATGAAACCCGGTCTAGATCTGTGTTACACAGAAAAAGACTTGGGCTGCAAGCGGTTATCTACCTGGCATACAATACCAGCTGACGCAATGGCTATAATCACTTTATGTGAGCATGCTTTTGCTGAGCAGGTAGGTATGCTTTGGTTTCGTAACCGCGAGCATAGTGTAAGTAATGGCTGGGACTCACCCGTAACAGAAGACCCTGAAGGAGGCTCTTACTTTTTCGGCCTATTAGGTCGACTAAGTAAGTGCTTCTACAAGGTTTATGCTGGGCGGATGAGAACGAGACCGGAAAACGGCCGCTTTGGAATGAAGCTGGAAGGCGCAGGGAAGATTAGAGTGTTTGCCATAGGTAATCCTATTTGGCAGACTCTTCTTCGTCCGTTGCACGACTGGTGCATGAAAGTTCTAAAGTCGTTACCGACTGATAGAACTTATGACCAGCTCGCTCCATTGCGGAGGCTTAAAGGAAAGAAGGATTTGTTTTCCTTCGATCTTAAAGCTGCGACAGACTCTCTCCCTGTGATTCTCAGCACTTGTCTCCTCAAATCTTTATTTGGGGATGACTTTGCTGAGAGTTGGGAAGACATCATGTCTGGAACCGCGTTTCGAGTTCATACTCGAAATACGATCCGGAGAATGCATGCTCCTATCTATCGCTTCACCAAAAGGCAGCCATTAGGATTTTCTTCCTCTTGGCCTGTTTTCACTCTAACGCATCACGTGTTAGTGTGGCTAGCTGCTTGGAGGGTAAGGCCTGGCTGTAGATTCTATGACTACGCAATTTTGGGCGATGACTTAGTCATAGCCGATGTTGCTGTAGCGGAAGAATACCTTAGGCTCATGGATGAGTGTGACGTGACTATCTCCAAGGAGAAGTCCCTCATATCTCATTCAGGTGCCTGCGAGTTCGCCAAGCGGTTCATGACCAATAACTGTACGGTTGATTTATCTCCCGTTTCAGCTAAGGTCGTAAGCGCTTTTGGCGCTTTTGTTCCCGCAGCTGCCTATCATATCTTAGGCGTAGATTATAAAACATCTATTCGCCTGAGAGGTGGTGGATACCGTGCCTATAGCGGTTTCGCACATAGACCTAGGTCTGCGAAATGGCAAAGGCATTGGCTTAACTACCACTTTGAGGCCTTAAGGCGCTATTCCGGTCGTCCTGGTGAACCAGGTTACGTCCCTAGTATGAAATTGTCTATGACCATTCCGGATCGGGGGGCTGTATGCCCTTACCGATACGGAGTCATTCATCATATGATCGTCGAGTATATGAGACCTGGAGATTTCAAAAATTCTTTAGAAAAGCTCCGTCTTATATACGACGAAGATCCTATGCTGTTTGAGGCCCTCTTTGAAGGGTGGTATAGACAACATCTAGACTACGTAAAATGGTATTACAGTACGGCCATAGATCTGAATCAAACTCTTGAAACAGTCCTAGCAAAGCATATGGTCTGTTACAATTGGACCCGTGGCTCTAAAGTTCGAAAAGAACTTAAAGAGTACCACTATGGTGTCCTATGTAAAGCCTGGATGCTTTATGGGAATATTATGCCTTATGTACCTCAACCTCTTCCTGAGATTGGGGGCCATATCGTCAAGTTTCGGAGAGATTCAGACAGTTGTGATGGCATAGTTTCTGACTATGTTATCATCTTCTGTTCTAGAGCACTTTTAACTGTGCTTTCTAGATAAAGCTTTTAACTAAAGCCAAAAACTACCAAAATGTCAGAATCTAAGCGTAACTGAACGCTCTGCCCCTAGAACTTACCCTAGAAAGGTCAGATGCAGAAGCTCCTGGTAGAGCTTCGGCGGTCCATAGGGGTTAATGTGACGTATTAAGGCTAGTTACCTTAATGCGCCACAGGGCCAAGTAAGTTACTTCTTGACCATCAATTCTTTGCATATGGTAAATTTTTTGTTTAAAGGAAGTGCCATCCCTATGCCATAGTAGAAAGGAATATGCCCCGAATGGTCTGCAATTAAGAGATATGATTCTCAGGGGCATCTCTTGAGCATCCTAGCAAGGGGCTTACCTTCTTGCCCTTGAACTTCTGTGCTATCATCGTTTGAATCTCTACGGAATTTGACGATATGCCCATCACATCGCCCTAAGGCCAGTGGGACATAAGGCATACTTCTATAGAGGGTCCAGGCTTTACATACTAGACCATAATGGTATTCCTTCAGCTCCTTACGAGCTTTGGAACCATAGGTCCAGTTGTAACAAACCATAGACTTCTCTAATAGAAGTTCCATAGGCTGATTCAAATCTATGGCCACTTGGTAATACCAATCTAAATAGTCCAGATGCTGCTTCACCCAGCCCTGAATTAGGGCTTCGAATATCTCAGGGTCTGTAGAATATATGATTCTTAGCTTTTCCAAATGATCTTAGAAATCGCTAGGTTTCAAATATTCCAAGACCATGTGATGTACGACACCATAACGGTAAGGGCAAGTAGCCCCACCTTCTGGTAGAGTGAAAGAGATCTTAAGACTAGGTAGATAATTTGGTTTACCAGGCCGGCCACAGAAACGCCTAAGGGTCTCAAAGGTGTAGTTTAACCAATGCCTTTGCCATTTCGCCGACTTTGGTCGGTTTAATAAATTGCTATAGGTACGGTAACCTCCACCTCTAAGGCGTATAGATGTTTTATAATCTATACCCAATAGATGAGAAGTGGCTGCTGGTACGAAACCGCCAAACGTACTCACGATTTTCATTGATACAGGGGAAAAATCCCTTGTACAATTGTCAACCATGAAACGTTTAGCGAATTCGCAAGCGCCAGTGGAAGAAATGAGAGACTTTTCTTTTTAAATCGTCACCTCACATTCTTCCATGATCTTCAGATACTCTGAGGCCACCTTGGCATCAGCGATGACTAAATCATCACCAAGAATGGCATAGTCATCAAATCTCCTGCCTGGATGCGCTCTCCAAGCTGCCAGCCATACAATGGCATGATGTGTTAATGTAAACAAACACAGGCCAAGAGGAGAAGAATCAAAGTGGTTGACCTAGCAAGAAAACGGATGCGCGCTAACGCGCAACGGCTTTCGCGCAGGCAGCCGTTGCTTGTTCGATACAGGAAAGCCCTCTGCCTGCTAATAGAACTCTTTTCGTGTACACGAAAAGCTGTGTTGGACATAATGTCCATCCAGGATTGGGACAATTCGTCACCAAGCAGTCCTCTTAGCATACATGCAGAAAGGCAAACCGGCAGAGAGTCAGTTGCAGCTTTAAGAAAGAAAATCATTCTTTCCTTGTAAGCGTTTCAGCGGCTTCAGTTGGTCATAAGTTCCATCAGTTGGTAACAACTTCAGTACTTTCATGCACCAATCATGAAGAGGCCTAAGCAACGTTTGCAAGATAGGGTTAGCGATAGCGAAAACCCTTATCTTACCTGCTCCCTCTAGTTTGACACCAAATCTACCATTCTCTGGTCTGGTCCTCATCTTAGGCCACCAGTTTTCAGCTGCGATAGCGCACAACCTATCTATAAAACATAGGTAATGCTTCGCCCCTTGATCACAAGGTGGTATGGGATTCTGCCAACCATCACTTACATAAAAGGTTCGCGGTTTGAACCACATGGAACCAATACTATAGTGGAATTCCGGTTTTAAAAAAGTTAATAAAGCGGAACCATCTATAGGTAAGGTATGCCATATGCTCAAACGCTTACCCCCTAACAGTTCCACTGTTAAGTGAGTATCTAGTTCGGGTTTTACGTAAGTGTTTGGACCAGCAGACCACATAGGACGGAACTTCAAACCAAGATTCAATGGTATCTTGGAATAAAGGTTCTTCGTATAGGCAGACAACATTGGAGCGATGGATGTCAACATAGTTGAGCACCACTCCATAGTGGAATCCGAAGGCACGTATTTCGGTGTATGGTCTTAGGATAAACTTTCTTCCCCTTCGGCCATACTACAATAAGTCGAGATAACGTGCATATCGTCAGAATCTTTCTTACGATTAACGGATTACTACGCTCCCTTAAGCGCCTTCGAGAAAAAGGCGGGATAAACGTAGGTATGCCGGATTTTTTAATGAGACAAAAGTCTTCATAGAAGGTTTCTTGCTCATGTCTCCTCCCCAGTACCACATAACATGTAAAGCTACGTGTTTAAGGTATTGCGCGGTAAACAGAGCATTACTCTTTCTATAAATAAACAAAATCCTACGAACCATATGGACAGTCGCAAGACAATGTTCTTTCGACAACTTACCGAAGACGCACAATTGAGCCCGAGTGAACAGGCCCAAGAGGCGCCGTCTTTGTTCCAACAAAGACCGCCAACCTCGTACGCTACACTGACGCTCCAAAACTTTGAAAAGGTTTATCTGTGAAATATTAATGATACACCTATGAAAAATTATTAATGTGTTTTGGACGCAGTCAGAGGTAGTAACCAAGGCCTCGACCGAACCTAGGATCAGAGGGTTATCTTCTGATACCATGATTACCTAGGAGACGTGGCACTCGAGTTGTCAATCGAGTAATCTTACAGTTCTTCACTGTAAGAAACAAGGTGAGAGTCCTATACCTTCTTCTTTCGAAGAAAGCCAGGAACTATGCCTCTTTTAGGTCACCTCAGCGTGACTTCTTGCGAAGCGTTCAGCTAAGGCTAAGGGAAGTGACAAACTTCCCCGCCAGTGTATTGAGTACACTGGTGCCCTAGAACTTGAGTCATAACGTACTTTTGATGCTGCTAGGCAAGAAAGATGAAATTTAAAAGTAGCGCTATTGCCTCACTCCGCTCGCCTCTCCTCTCTTCGCGCTAGACTGGACATGCGCTAGTTCTTGCTAGCGGCTTCTCCATTTATTTTTTAAATGATGATTATATTACGCGATGGAAAGTGAAGAAAAATGGATTGCGTGCTGCTAAAGTGAGGGAAGGTTCG
>JAURVB010007412.1:0-10393 GCA_033002965.1 Piper betle
AATACCTGCCCCTCCTGATATTCATGAGGCCTTCCAACGCTTCGACCTCATGCAGGTGGATCAAGAAGATGCTGATCAGGCCCGAAAACATAAGAAGACTTGGCTGTCATCCAGATTCTCTTTTGGGCAAGATAAATCTTTCATTAAGGTATGTGGTTTCCTCACCAATGATGAGGTTGGGATGGTATGCATCTATGGGATGGGAGGGGTGGGAAAACGACCCTTATGAAAAAGATATGGAAAGAGTTTCTTGAACCATCGGGATTCAAAGTTATTTGGGTATTTGTTTCTCAAAAAGCTGATCTTCATAACATTCGCGAAGAGATAATGGTGGCGTTGAATGTTGAGTACCATCCTACGATCCCTTCTTCTGAACGTAGCAAACAAATAAGTGAGGCTCTCAAGAAGCAGAAAATTGCTCTGCTCCTAGATGATGTTTGGGAGTCAATGGATCTTGAGGAGCTGAAAATCTTGGATCCTATTGGTTTGGACATGTCCAACTTCAAGATAGTTTTCACTACTAGATCAGAGGAAGTGTGTAACAGGATGCAACCTCATCAACAGATAAAGTTGGAATGCCTGGGCTGGGATGATTCATGGGCACTGTTTGAAAAGAATGTAGGAAGCAAATCACTCAACTCTGATTATAGAATTGAAGGTCTTGCTAAGATGGTTGCCAAAGAATGCAAAGGGCTGCCACTTGCTCTTACTGTCATTGGTCGGGCCATGGCATGTAAGTACACTGCACAAGCATGGGAGCATGCACTGACCACTCTTCAAAATGCCCCGGCAAATGTTGTAGGTGCTGAGGAGAAGTTGTTTTCCAGGTTAAAACTTAGCTATGATTTTCTACCAGGTAAGGGAGAGAAGGATTGTTTCCTGTATTGTTGTTTGTACCCAAAAGAATCCAAGATAGAAGTTGGAAAACTTGTTAAATATTGGATTTCGGATGGGTTGTTGGACATGAATGGGAGCTTTACAGAAGCAGAAAACCAAGGACATGACATAGTTGAAACCTTGCAGGCCTCATGCCTCCTTGAAAAAGATAGTCGTCTAGGCTATGTAAAGATGCATCATGTTCTTAGAGACATGGGATTATGGATTGTGTCAAAAGAAGTTGACATTTTTTGTTCTTGAAGGCTTCAAATTGAGTGAAGAGCAGATGACAAATGTATGGAGAAATGCCCATAAGATGTACATATTGAATGGGTCCAAATTGCCTGAGCAGCCTCTTTGCCTCAACCTGTCTACCTTGATTTTTGATGATGCTGCCATGAAAATAAGGATAGCAAATGCCATCTTCAAATCCATGTGTAGGCTGAGAGTTCTAGAAATGACTGGTGTTGAGTTCCTTGATGAACCAGTGGCAATTGGACAGTTGAAAGAACTGAGATACCTTAGCATAATGTATACAAATTTGAAGAGATTGCCAGATGTGGTAGGGAATTTGAGTAAGTTGGAGGTATTGCGTCTTAGTTGTAACCATTTTAAGTTTATTGAGCTTCCAGAAACCATTGGGCAGCTTGCTGAACTAAGGGTACTCACAGTGAATGATGTTCTTCGCCAGTTGCCGAAGGAGCTTCGAAATTTGAAGAAGTTGGAATTTCTAGATGTCGGGAGCTTTCTTTCTACCCATTCAAGCAATTCCTTTTGGAATATTTGGAAACATGAGTAAGTTGAGAACCCTTCATCTAGATGCAACAAGTTTCACGACCCTGCCAATGGATGTGCTTGATTCAACAAAGTTGGAAGATCTGTTTATTCGTTTTGAGAGCAGAAGTTATCAAGGAAATCAAGTATTGGGGCCATGTCATGTGGATCTTATCATGGAAGATCTCTGTAAGTTATCTGCAACATTAAAACATCTTTTTATGACAAACTGGCCTATCACCAGCAGCCATAAGCTATTGTCAGCAGTTCACAACATGGGCAATCTCTCAATGCTTCATGTTAACGGTTTTCCATTGAATGAATTCCTTTTCATTCAAGACAATGCCTTTCTGGGCTCCAAGAGCTTCGCATTTCATATTGTTCTAGACTGGGCAAGATACAATTTAGTTCATTGTGCCTTTCCAACCTCAAACTGCTATCTATTTCATATTGTGGACGAATAGAAAGGATTGATATAGACCATGCATGCCTTCAAAACCTGCGTGTTTTGGACATTACAGGATGCACATCAATCAAATACTTTTGTGGGCTTCATTATCTCCAAAGCATTGTGGAACTTAGGGTTGATGGAGGTCAGATGGATGGAGAACTGATCTCAGATGAACATGTTTGTTTCAGAAAGCTAGAAGTTTTGCAGCTTTATAATTTCAAGGAGCTCAATAGCATCTGTAATGAAAACACATCTTTCCCTTCCATTACACAATTCTCACTAAGGTGTTGTCCAAAGCTGGTGATGTTGCCAAGAGGCCTAATGAACGAGGGCAGGACACTACAAACATGTGAAATTGTTGGTGATAGAGAGTGGCGAGAGAGGCTTTTGGCGCAGGATGATGGCTTGAAATGTTTCCTTCTTTTGAAATTTCCATTCCTTGATCATGATGATGGTATGCATTCATAGATGAACGTCATTGGATTTCTTCAACTTGCCCCATTCCTGTGTCTGTAAATCTTCTCATCCTTGAGAAATACTTTGATAGAAACTGATGGGATTTATGATCAAACTTAGTGTTGCATTTGTTTGTTTCATCATGTTCATGCTGTTTGAGCGTTTTAAACTATTTTCACCTTGTTCTTCTGCTAATTTTATGCTTAAATTTATCTACACACAAGCATTCAAAACTGTGTAGATTATACTATAATCCGCAGATTTAACCTTGAACCCTGTTACAGTTGAAGTGCAATCCTCTAAAACTAGTGAATACCTACTTAAGTAAACTGTTTTTTTCCTCTTAAAATTAGTTGAAAGCTTTTTGTGGGGAATAATATCCTTTCTTTTTACTTTTCTTAGTTCACCATATCAAATAACTGATCCAAGGGAACCAATTACAAAGTTTCAGTGTTACCTGAAACCAGAAAACAAATATGTTAGAGGAAATGAATGCTTTAAACATCAGAGTATAGTTCTGGTCAAATATCACAAACAGGAACCAAATTACACAATAAGCTAAATGGCATAATCTCCCTGTAAAACTAGCACTTGTAAACACAGACAAACGAATCAAATCAAGAGTATTATATCTCTAGAGGTGTTGATTAGAAGAAGATGATCATGTTGATCACAAGTTCTTGAGCTTTCGGATGTTGATGGGAGAGATGTACTTGGCCTCACCATCAACGAGCTTCTTGGCGATGATGAGGTTGGCTGCCTCGCTTGGATGGTAAGGATCCCAAAACACATGTTTTGAACGATCCTCACACAGTGATGAAGTTGGTCCACAAGGTATTATCCATGTATTATTCCCACAACATGGCCTTGGGCGACCGAGGCAGCTAGATCTTGTCGCTTGGGCCTTGGGTGGCCGGACTATGCCCTCGGCCTAGAGGTGGCCAGATCTGGCCACTCAAGGCCGGAGGCGCCCAACGGGCAGCCAGACCATGGGCCAACTATCTTTTTTTCATTTTTTATAATTTGAATATAATTAATTTATTTTAACTATTTAATTGAGGATATTTTAGAAAATTCGTGTTTTTCCTTTTTTTTCTAGTAATGAAGCATAATTTTTGCACCATTTGGTAATATAAAAAATTCTCCCTTTTATGGTTAAAACTAAAAACCTCTTTATTATTAGACTCAATTAAGAGTCAATCATAAAAACTATGATAAAGAATCATTCATGACTTAAGAGATCATGGAACAAAGTCTGACTCAGAGAATATTTACGATTCAACAAATGTTTTAAAATTACGATTCAAATTATGAAGGAAAAATATTAATGTTTTTTTTATCTATATTATGCGTAATAACCTAATTAGTTTTAGTTAGCAAGTTAATAAATTGAATTATAGCGGACAGACTCATTAAGGAAGAGGTGTTTCTTACTGTAAGTTGCCCTCTGAGATTGGTGATGAGGTGGTCGACGAAGGACTCCAGCCACTTGGAGATTTGTTCTCTGGCGGAGATGACAGGGATGAGGTAGTTGAGGAAGTCATTGCATCCAACAGTGATGGAGAAGATGGACTTCTTCATCAAGAACTCCCTGGCCCGGGCAGGTCCCAATAGTTTGTGTTTTTGCTTCCTTGTCATATTGAAGTAATCCATCTGAATGTCCATTGATAACCTGTTCACCTGCATTGATCAATCAGTGGCGGATTTTTTTAAAAAACTCTAATTTAATTTATGTTCTATATATTGTCACATCAATAAATGATAATTTGAGTTGAAAAATTTTTAGCCCTCCCCTTGCTTGCACTCTTGGACGTCATCCATCGACCATAAATAGTACTTTAAAAAGCATATCTCAAATTTCCAGTTATAAACGAGATTACCTATTTACTTTTATTAATAAAAGGGGTGGTAAACTGTGATGAAAATATGAGATCCACCGATCACAATACAATAAAAAAATCAAACTTTATAGTCTTATTTCTTCATTTAATTAGATTTTATCTTCAAAATCAGAGTATATCTATGAGATGTAAGATTATTATATATGATATCCCCAAATTAAACTCAAAATAATACCTTCGAAGGTAAAATCCAATTTATTAATGAAGATAGTTTATAAATCTTTAACTTTGATAAATCATTTTGAAGAGATAACTTAAACTATCAATTTTCACTCGAATAGGCTGTTATATATGGTATTAAAGCCGATTTGGGACCATATTAGATAGTGGGCTAAAGCTAAACGTAGGCTAGGCCATTAGATCTATGGGTCAAGAATAAGAATTTTGAGAACGGAATTTCATAGGGTGGGTAGATTTCAATATCCCTAAACTAGTCTAACATCTAATATCTATTGAGATAAAATCAGATTTAAGAGTGGAGATAATTTAGAGATCTTTAACTTGGGTTAATTATTTTGAAAGATTAGTTAGGCCCATCAATTTGAATTTAGACTAGTCATTACATTATAATTAATCTAGTTATTCAATAAGGGTCTATTTATAGAAGTGGCATTTATCTCTAATATCGTGACATCTTACGTAGTTAATAGGTGGATTAGGGTTATAATTTACGATGAGTAATTTTTCTCTATAAATACAAAATTTTTTAAGGTTCAAATGCTTCCAAATATTGCATATTGCATTGCAAAATAGCAATGTTTTAAATAAGGTATATTGATGTATAACTAAAAAACTTTTCAATTATGTAAAAACTAGGCTTGGGTGGGCGTGCAACACCCCAAATCTTGTTCACTCTCAAACCGAATTAGAATTGTTATGATAGGCCGACCATCTCTTATTTTAATTAAATCGGTCGACCCAAACTTATGCAAAAAAGACCTAGATCTTCTCGGCATTTCAAAACATAAATATTCCACTACAATGCACAACCAATGTTTGCATGAAATGCACACCCTAACAGGATACCATGTGGATGCCATGACAAATAATCTTATTCAAAATTCATTTAAATCATGATAAAATTATAGTAAATTTTAAAATGAAGCAGGTAGAAATTTTCCTAAAATTGCAATAAGGAAGCCAACCAGTCAAATAACAATATATTTATATATCAACAAACAAGACAAAATTTTCATTTCCAACATACCATAGTTTTCATAATAACAAAATCAAAGACATGAATTGAGCCTTGACCCATCTGTTCATTTCATCTGCCACGATCATTATATTTGTCTTAAATGCTATTGCCATTTCAATATGAAGTAACATATATTAACATAACACACACTAACCCAAAACAGACAATCATCCAAAACATATAGCGCTAGATCTGTGTGTATGCACTACGCAGTCATTGTTCCTCTGCTGAGGCCGACATATAACATTCCTAATCCTCACGTACATAAATAATAGAAAAATGTCAATAATGGTTGTTACTAGTCTGAAAATAACAAAATATCAAATTGACAAATGAGAGATGACTCATGTAAAAAAATTAACCATATATTTCCACTGAACACTCAAAAAGGTAACTACTGAAGAGCTATCAAGCTGTAAACTTGATAGCATCCTGAACTGAATTGGTTTTGTGCCACTCTCGACAGCTACCTCGCTCGACATTTTGTCATTTTAAAATCTTATTCTCGGGAAAACTAGTATCCTAAGCCCTCTCCAAACCTCCATATTTCTCTTGGCTTAGAGCATAAAAGCCGAGTACTCTCAGGCAACCACCTTTAGTACCCTTTTATACCACATGTCCATACATGCATTGTATACAATAATATCTGTATCCTCCACGTCTCTCTGGTGTGAGGAAACTTAAGTGAGATCCGATAAAACGACTACTTAACGCATCATGTGGTTGTAAAACAAAACAATGATGGAGTATAGCAATAAAACAAGAGGAGAATCCTACGGACCTGGTCGAAGTTCCAAGCGAGGTCTCATGCTTAGACGGCGAACTCCTACTTTGCACCTACACAATCAAACTACACACTAGTGCCCATGCTAACTATGCGATACATGTATGAAATGAATGAATATGAATAAGATCACAATCCTAATATCAAAACTAGATATGGTACATAACCTCCAAAATAAAATGTGACATTACATAATTAATTTGATAAAAATTCCATATCTACTTAGCTTAGTAACCCTAATGATAATATTTTTCATTTAATTAGCTTAGAAACGTTACTTATGATATTTTACCCTTAAATAAATTTACTAATCCTAATTATGTTAATTTACACTTAATTAGGCTTATTAATCCCTAATTATGACATTTTACATGTAATTTCTACACACATTATCTTTCTAATCACTAAATAACTAACTAACACAATTATAACACTAATACACAATTTCACAATTGTAAACATCATCAATTTCATGTAAAATTGATATTCAAGTACTTCAAATCATTATTAATCATTATCAATTATCAAATTACACAAAAAATTTACAATTCTAACACTATCATGAGTTTAGATGATTAATATATATTAGCAAAAATTATTAACCATTCATAAAAATTATGGATGACAATGATTAAAATGACTTAAAAATTTAAAATTGGAGAAGCAAAGAGCATCTCATGGTGATTTGGAATCGAATCGGCGAGACTTAGGTGGCGGCGGTTGTTGCCGATCGTGCCTAGGGGCGGTGGCAGTGACTGCTGCACGGAGAGGAGGAGGGCTAGAAGGGGCTAGCGCTAAGGCTAGGTGGGGGAAAGAGGTTGGGCGGCCACTGGCCAGAGCATGGCCGAGACGGGGCTACCGGTGGCGCTGCTTCCGGCGGCGACCAAGGGACGGCAAGGAGGGCAAATCGGGGTGGCGGTGAGCATGGAAAGGGAAGGAGAAGAGAGGGAAGGGAAGGAGAGGGAGGGGCTGGCCGGATGGCGGCAACCGAAGGCGGCTCTGTCGGCGACGCTCCAAGAAAAACAAAGGCGGCGGTCGGCTAGGTTGGAGAATGGAAGGTGGAGGTGCAGTAGGTGGTAGATAAATGGGGAAATGAAGAATAGGAGGCCAGCAGACGGCGGGCTGGCCGGCGTGGTGTCAACAACAGGCGGCGAGGTGTCGGTGGAATTGGGGTAGAAGGGTCGGGTCGGGTCGGGTACTATTTTTTCCATTTTTCTTTTTACACTCGTGAAGGGTTAGACTAAGTGGAAAATGAGTTCTAAAAGTTCCTAAAGGGCTCTCAAAGTGAGTCAACTACCTCACGAATGCATGCCAAAATAAAAAATAAAAATAAAATAAACTCAACATCCATCGAATGATATACTCTAAAAACTACGAACCCAACTAAGAATCCTAACTCATGCATTATAATATAATTAACGGCCTAAATCTAATTTCTATGATTTATTATGTAAAATTAAATAGCATCATCATAATATATTATCGTATATACTGATAATTTAGTCATTGTTATGTATCTGACGCTATCATCACATAATTGGATATCATGAACTCTCATAGCACATACACACAATCAATCTTGAGTAAGTTTGAGTGAGCTCGAGCCAGACCAAATTTTAGACCATGAGTATGAGGCTCAAATAATCGTATGAGTATATTATAGAGGTTGATTATGCCCGATATATAAATAATAGCTTCAATCAAGCTATAACAAAGCATGAGTTATTAGTGTATACATTAGGTATATAGATTTTTTTGTATGTGTTAGCTAGGGTTTTAGGGCTAGATATAAGCTGCTGCAACATTTAATATTTGTTTGGGATGTTCAGGTATCTCTTTTGCATGATTCTAAGAGATTTTAGACTACTGAATTGCCATTGTAGACCCAATTGGATTTGAGTCGTAGATTTTTGTCTGATTGAATTCAAAGTTTCGAGGTTCATTTTGCTTTCTTACCTCAATCCCTACTTATAAAGTCACTTTTAGGCTATATTCAGTTTCGACTTTCGACTGTCTTGATCTTAGCTTTCCGTCTATATATATACATATATATTACATATACTGTAGGTGGACCCCACTAGGCCCACGAGTTGTCAGGTGTTCGATCATGCCACATGGCATGATCTGGATAGTCCACGCTAGCCCTAGTTTTCTCCCAGTTATTTTTCAAAAAATTTCCCCTCATTTTGGAGTTTTTCTACCCCTAGCATTACCACCACTTCGGCTCGCCATCAATGAGTCTCCTGCCCACCTTCGACAACTAGACCAATACCACTATGACCACCTTACGGCTAACTACCAATGAGGCTCCACCTCTCACGCTAGTGCTGTTGCGTTTGCTGCCTGTGGAGATGTAAAACCCACGATTCGAGTCAGGGTTTTATATTTAGAACCGGTCGGTTCGACCGTTATTTTTGAGTCGAGTCAGTTTCAGAACACGTGTACTGAGCCGACGCCGGTCTCGTGTATGAGCCATGAGGGTCATGTGTACCCAAGTATATGATGATAACGTCATGAACACAGCAGAAAAGAATGAGTTATCAAAATATATGAGCGTATGCAGTTCATTTTTTATTATGATATATAATGGATCGTAGAATTAGTTTTGGGCCGTTACCCGCGTTAGGACGCGTTACGGGCATTTTGGGTGGGTTGATAGTTCTAGAGCATATCATTATGATTTTTTTGTGTTGTTTGATTTTATGGGATTTTTCCCAAATTTTTTGGAATTTTTCTTATGACTTAAATATTATTTTGACTCGAGTCGGAGACGAGTCAAGTAATATTTACGACTTTGCCACCGCACCTTCCTTTCTTCCCAAACCCCGACGCCGCCCCCGTGCAGCGTCGCCGCCGCTGCCGGCGCCGCCCAGCCGCCGATCGTCGCCGCCTAGCCCCGCGACGACGTCGTCGTGCTGCCCCGACCAAGTCCGGCCCCCATCGGGCCGCTGCGACGCCGGATTGCCGTGCCAAGCGCCACGCCCGCGCCGCGCTTCTGTCGTCGCCCGCGCCGCCGGCGACCATCGCCGCCATGATCGGGTAGTCGCCTCGACACCCTCGACCCCCTAGCGGCCTTCCCCGACCGGAGCGGAGGCCATCGCCGCCCTGGCCGGCCGGATCTAGCGACCCATCGCCGCCGGCCCTGTTTTAGCCGTTTTCTGGCGAGCCACCACCTCCGTTGGCCGCGTCGACCTCGTAGATGAGTCGGGGTCGCCGAGCCGGTTCCGAGGGTACCCAACACGACCCCTTTCCGACCAGTAGACGCCGCCGGCGATTGTCGCCGGAAAACCACCGGAAGTCGCCGGAAAACCGCAAGCAGCTGCCGGAAAACCGCCGGAAAAATCGGAATTTCTGGGATTCGCCGGAATTCACCGGATCTTCCGCGGGGCTCACCCAGTGGAGCCCGATCGAGCTTCGGACGCCGATGAGTGCCAAATTTGAGCTCCGAGACGCGCGACGAAACCCTAGCCGTCGCCGATTGCCGACGATGTGAGGTATAATTACCTCCGATTGATTTATTTAAAATTGATGATAATTGTTAGCATAGCATGCTAGGGTTGATTAATTATCATGATTAATGTCTTGACCATGAATAAAGTAAAGATGCGCATGATGTGATTAACAGGGAATGATAGTTAAGTGACCTGATGAACTAAAGTAAATTTGAGCATGATAATCGAGTACAACGTAACTTAGGAAATATAATTAGATTGATATTAATAGGATAAGTTGGAATTACTTTCACATTATAATTGTTGCTTGTTATGGTTGATGATTGAATTGTGTGATGTTTGTTGAGTTTGATGCATCATTTAGTTAGCGGGCGTTAGTATTTAGTTTTGATGTGTAGGTGCGGAGTAGGAGCTCGCCGCCTAGGCGCGATGACACGCTTGGAGCTTCTACCAGGTCCGTTTAGGACTCGTCTGTTTTAATCTTTTCTATTGTATGTTTGA
>JAURVB010007413.1:0-14371 GCA_033002965.1 Piper betle
AATCAGCATTGCTGGTTCAGTTTTGTGTCCTGGATTGATTGGTTTGCTGTAAAGTTGGGGGACTTGGTGTGGATGTGGTGTTAGAGTTTCTTGGTTGATTTATATTGCTGATTGTGACTAATTAGCGTGTTGAAGAGTTCAGATTTGTCAAGATTTGAATCACTAGCCAAAATTAAGGTAGAAAAATTTCAGCAACAAGGTTGCACGGGTGAATCATCCCCTTTGAGTATGTACATCCCATTAGCCTCCTCCCACCTATTCCTTATCAGACGTTCACCGTGAACAAAGAATTTTGATTCACAGGCAATCCATTGTCCCATGTCCCGTATGACGTTTTGCATTTTTAGCGAGTGACCATCTTTTAATTCAAGCAAGCACACCGCTAACGGTCTATCTATAATTGCATACCCTCTATAACGTGTATCATGGTAACTGCCATCCAAATCCAAAAGTCTACAATCTCTTGTCGATCAATTTTCCAATCTTCATGATACAAACAGCAAAACAAGAAACGCTCTTTCTCAACGTCATTTTGTATGTTGTCGAAACCCAAATTTTTAGTCTACCTGTTTATTTTTATCAAGCATTTCCACCATGGTTAGGAAGTTAACTTAGCAAGATTAAGTGAGAGTCAATATACCTTTTGGTGAGATAAAAGGCTCTATCTTATGTATATTGGAGTATTTTGACATTATTATTTTATAAATGGGATGGGTAAGGATAATTATATGAATTTTTTAGTCTATTTGATTATTGTGACTAAATTTTTTAGATAAATTATTACTCGTCAAAGAAATGGACAATGTGACATTTGTCCTACAAAATGCCAACACCATCTTAAAAGAGTTTAGGCTTGATAATTTTCATCTTGTGATCCATTTTTTATACCAAAAATCAAATTTTAAGTCATTTGGGTCGGAGGAAAAGACCAGGAGCCCAAGTTTAATTTGATTAAATTCGAGTCGAACCTCTTACACCGAATCAAATTGTGCTTAATCGAGCTACTAAAAACTCTACTTAGCGTTGCTAATTTTTTCAATTTGTAATAACCAATAAACCACGTTAAGAGCATTTCCCGAAGACGAAGCCATGAAACAGTAAAAACCTTATATCAAACATTTTCCCGACACAAAATCTATTGAACGCAGAAAGACGATAACAGAGACGATGAGCGGTTGTTCTCTCTCCACCGCCGCCCCGGCCATCCATCGCCTCCTCTCCACCCCAATCCGGCCGGCGGCTGCGCGCTGCTCCCGCGCGTCTGTGCCACGGACTCGACGGAGGTGGTGCTTGTTTGAGCTTTGAGCTGGTTTCTAGGAAGCCGTGGAAAGAGGTGAGGAGGAAGCAGAGATGTTCCCCTGGGTCGGAAGTATCTTGCGGTTTCCTGGCGGAACCAGCTCTGGAAGTGGGTTTTGTGGTTGTTAACTTCTATAAGTTTGTGTTCATTGAGGACCCCGGTGAGGAAGTCACAAAGCACCTCGCTTTCCTGCAGGTGACACTAGATTTCCATCTTCTGTATGTTTTGTGGTGATTTGTGGTGTGCAAATTTGCTTCTTGGTTGCTATGTGATGTATGTCTTTATTGGACCTGCATTGAGCTCTTCTCTTAGGTAGTTGGTTTCTGTTTGAAAAGATTGAGAAATAGCAAATATGTGGTTGTGGCTGGAAAAGTGTTTTGATTAATGCTAACTGTAAATTTTATTTTTTTAATTTACAGTGTTGTTAAATGTCTTGAAGCTGGCTTTTTTGAATTGTTTAACCACTCGAACTGATACTGTCCTGCAGGAGGATTCAATCATTATCCTTGATTAGGAAAATTTTAATTAGCGATTGATATTCCTCTTAAGGAATATAAACGCTTTTCTTATCTTTTCCTTTCCTTTCTTTTCTTTCTTTTTGTTGAGAATTAGTGTTGTTTCGGGACTAATAATCCTGAAAATGATGAAAATGCTGTTAGGGTCGTGATGTCCATGGCAGAATATATATCAATGAGCAAGGAATCAATGCACAGGTTTAGCACTCGAGTGTCCTTCTTAAACATCCCAACGTTTTCTTATCGCATTGTGTAATTCTAGCTCTCTTGTGCAGTATAGTGGTCCTGTTGCAGATGCCATGGCCTATGTTGAATGGCTAAAGGAGGATGATCGTCTTTCTGATGTATTAGTCCAGATATCACCAACTTTGAGTGGCCATGCATTTCCACGATTGAAATTGCGCTATAAGCCTTCACTTGTACAGGTAATTTTTCTTCTTATGGTTTTTGAACTTTTGCTTATCTAATAAAATTATGCAGCATTTATATGAAATACAAAGAAATGATATGAATTCCTAGTTTTCGGATGTTACTGCTGTGAGCTGTTGTGTGTGAGAACACTAATGTAGGTGCATGTTAATGTCAGTTAGAAGGAGGTATTACACACCTTCCTCTTCTCGATTCAACAATGAGAGCTACTCCCTTAGAGCCTTCTGAGTGGAGAAAGAAAATACTTTGCATTCCTAGCCTCAATGATTCACTCGGATGTGATCAATCTAACACTGGTCGTAATTTTCTGTTGCTGGATGTTAGGAATGGTATGACAATCGTCCTTTTATCTTTGGTGTTCCCAGCATCATTAACACATGCACATTTGTTTGGTTTAGCCATGCCTGATTGTGTACTTCAATGTCATTTTATAAGAATGTTAGATTTTAGGAAAAGTTCTTTACAGGAAAGACCATTTTGAGCAGGTTATGAGTGGGACATTGGTCACTTTGATGGTGCTCAACGACCCAATGTGGACAGTTTTAGGGTTACGTCTTTTGGACTAATGGAATCTGAGGTATGCAATGCACATTAGGCTGAATTTGCAAACAATGATTAGTGCTTTCTTGGTAATCTATGCTTGTTGTACACTGCTTTTCTCCCCATTGGCTCAAAAGTTCTTATCTTCGGTTCCTCTGCAGCATTTGTTATTAGTTATATTAGGGCTTTTACATTGTGGATCTGTTTCTTTCACTTGAAGCTATTACAAGCATTTATTTAGGGATGTCAAGTGGGCAAGGCTACGCCGGCTCAGCCTAGCCCAGCCCAGCCCAACATATTACAAACTAAAGAAGAGTTGGGCCTTAAGGCTCACAACTCTTCTTTAAGTGGTAGTAACTAGCCCAATAAACCTTTTGGGCCTACTCTTATTTTAAATTCAATAGAGAGCCCAATATTATAAAACGTTGGGCTTGCTATGGGCTCTCTGGTAGTCTAGGCCTGCTAATTGAGCAGCTAGTGAGCATTTGGCGTTCGGCTCGATTCGACTCGACTTGAAACTCAACATGTAAATGCTTAAGCTCGAACTTGACTAAGAACTTGCATTCTACGAGTCGAGTTTGAGTAAGGAAGTGTTTGACTCAACTCGACTTGATTATAACTCGAATTCAACTCGAACTTGACTTGATGATATAATATATAATATTAGATTTAATACATTAATTTTGATATCAATTATAGGTAAATTTTTTATTTTATTTGCATGATCATACTAAATACTACTTTAACCATTATTGTAGCACAAAAGGCCTCATAGGTTGGATGGTTGTTATGGTTTGTGGTATTAAAGTCGTCATGGGTTCAAATCCCTTTTAGGTAAATGATTTTTTCTTTTTCTTTATCTCATTGGATAGTCTTACATCGTTTTGTTAATCACACTCCACCACCATTTCCTGCTTTATATAAATACATCTACTCCACCTATAATGACCCAATTGAAGAGATGGTTTCAAGCTCCAGTAGCTTGTTTCGAGCTCAAGTCAAGTCGGCTTCGAACCTAATCAAGTCTAGCTGGTTTCGAACTCTTAAAAATTTGGCGGTTTAAGTATATTCGAGCTCGAGCAACATTAAAATTATTCAAGTCGATCTTAAGCATCTATGCTTAAAACTCGCTCGATCTTGATCTCGAGTCGAGTAAGAGCGATCTTCGAGTTTTTCGAGTCGAGCTAGAGCACATATTCAACTCAGCTCGCTCACTCGTTTAGCACCCTTACTAGTAGAGAGCCAACTTATGAATTTGAGCTGGGCCAAGCCCGGCCCAATTTTATAAGCTAGTGGGCCTTGGTCCAGCCCGGCCCAGTGGACATCCCTACATTTATTGATATGTTCTTTTTAATTTTTTTGCAGACATCTTGTTTAGACCCTTTATCAAATGTTGACAAAGAAAAGACTGACATACTTATGTACTGCACAGGGGGCATCCGCTGTGATGTTTATTCAACAATTTTGAGGTAAGGATAGCTTCACATGTATGTCTTTACTTCATGGCTTGTTGAGACTATTATAACAGTTTAGATTTGTGTGCATGGGTCTACTATGTACCCTCACATAAAGCAACAATTCAAATCTCTTTGGCTTGCAATCTTCTTCAGGCAGAAAGGTTTTCAGAACTTGTACACTCTGAAAGGGGGATTTCCCATTATCTCAAGAGTGAAGGTCCGGTAGGGTGGGTTGGTAATTTATTTGTTTTTGATGCACGACTTTCTGTGCCACCCTCTGTGTATAGGCCTGAGTCCGCAATTGAGGAAAATGTTACAGTGATGCCCAAAAGTAATAGCACACTGGCAAAATGTTATGTATGCGGATCAAAAGTGCATTTGTGCAGACACAGGAACTGTGCTAATCTTGACTGCAACCTTCTTTTCCTGTAAGCTCTCACATATTTTACTTAAAAACAACTAAATTGAATCTACAAGTTATCAGTTACTGCTTAAATAACCTGCTTCTTTCAATTTTGAAGTATTAGATTTACTTCAATTGCATATGCGATTCATGCTAAGACTACTTACATAATATATGTATATGCAGCTCTTGTTCCAACTGTGAGGGGGAGTTAAAAGGATGCTGTTGCATAGATTGTAAGAGTGCACCTCGACTCAGACCTGTTTTACCAGGAAATCAGAGATATGAAAAATGGCATATATACCGAGATGCAGTGCGGCATGTTTGACTTACAAGGGTGTACAAGGGTGGGCTGGAAGAGTTCTTCCTGTTTTCAATAACATGTTTTCATTGGCATGTGTGGAAATGAATTTTCAGATAGGATGAGTTAAAGGGATGAATTGAAAGATTGTTCATAGAGTCGCATGTTGAGACAGATTATGTGAATGCCCATATGAAAGCTACTACGAAATTTTTGAGATGTACTGCCATGAAGCTAGATGTGAGAAGGTAGGATCTTTGTCTAGAGCAGTGACTACCACTTACAGCTCCTCCCACACAGCAGCAGCGAGAGGCCATCAGGCCAGGGTTTGGGACAGAGGGGTGGAGGTCAGCAACAGCTGAGACAACAGCAGCCGAGAAGGGTCAGAAAAGGATGATGGCCACAGTGGCAGGACAGGCTAGGCCGCAAAGAGGCAGGCAGCAGGCACTAGCCACACAGGGACAGATAGTTTTGGCACAAGTGGCATCACCAATTGTGCCTGCCGCTCCGACACAAAAGCAGTAGCCGAGTGAGGATGTAGGCAGCCACAGTCGTAGAGGCATTAGTGGATACGGCCATCAGTGACAGGCATGCTTCTTGTTGGCTCTGTAGTTGTTACAATAGCCGTATTCGCTGACGCCTCTCGGACCGTGGCTGAGCTGCCGAGCACTGCTAGTAGTACTCCCTGTGGTGGAACTATCTGCCTACGCTGTTGGTGCTTGCTATCTGCCCCCTCTGTGGCCTAGCCTGTGCTGCCATTGCGGCCATCATCCTTCTACTGACTCTGACCCCTCAACTGCTGTCTTGGCGACTGCTAGCCTACTGACCTCCACCACCCCTCGGTCCCTGACCTTGGCCATGGTAGCCTCTTTGCTGCTGTTGTGTGGGACGAGCTGGCAGTAGTAGTTGCACAAACAACTGGCTCTTCTGGCACCGGCTTAGCAACTACCACTTCTAGCTCCTCCTGCATAGATGAAGCAACTTAAAAGAGAAGAAATAGTTAGCACTAAAGGCCACTTTCATATATGGTACTAAAATTCAGTTTCTTCTATGGGGACATGTTTTTTCCATTGTTTGATTTTGCATCTTGCATTATTTTGCGTTTTGCTGATAAAGAAGATCATCCGAAACTAGTAGATATTAGATTATTGATGTATGAACGGCTTGGTTCAATGATAACAACCTGGTCTCGAAATAGGTACGTACTTGTATAACAAAGAAGTAGATCACCCTAAACTTGAAGATGCTGCAGATCGAAATAAGTCCGCTTAGTTCAATGACAACAACCTGGCCAATTCCTGATGTCAAAGCTTTGAATGCTAAACACATAAATGTCATAAAAAATGATATTCAAGTAACTTATCTAAATCATTTTTCAACAAAAAAATATACATGTTGTATCTGATCAACCTATTAATTTGTTTTCCCCTTTTTCAGTTTTCTCTGAATAGAAGATGGAAAATTTTCGAACAAATCAAAATTAAAACTTAGAATGTATAAGCATTTTTTTTAGCATTTGGTAATATTGTTGATGGGCAGCGCGAGAGTGCAATCGAGACACATCCGATGGCCTCAATGGCTTTAGTAGGAATTAACATTTGGTCACATAATTATCACAAGAAAAAATACCCATCATCAAAATTAACATTTTTGCATGAATTCTAATATTTGATGATTAAATTATGCTTACTACATAGAACAATAAATTAATTTATGAAGAACAATACCTGCTGATCCTGATAGGAATATTTTAAGAGGAAACAACCACAACTGGGATCTCCTTCAAAGTGGATGACTCCTGCATAAAAATGATCAAGAAACAATGGTTACAAATTAACATGAAAAACAATCAACAAAGCGAGGAAGAAAGAAACAATTCGTTGATCCATCAAATTACCTTAACAGTTTTCAAGAGCTCATAGCCTGTCATCCCTGGCATGGAATAATCTGTGATTGTCATGTTCACTTTCGGCTCCTGGCAAACCACATCACAACAACAAATGAGCATCTCTAATTCCTTCAACCAAGAAATGTAAAAATTTTCTTTTCCATTATTCATATTATACATTCACATTTCCTAGTTACTATTATGAAATTAAGAAGTAGGCATAATTAGCATGTCTAGTCGATATAAAATACCTTGGAATTCGAAGAAGAGGTAGAAGAGTTCTCCACGCCTTGACCCAGCAGCTCCGATGCCCTTTTCCCACTATCCGCAGTGGTGAATGTTTGCATGTAAGAATTCGAGCAAATTCAAGACCACCCACAAAAAAATTCAAAGCAAATTAAGCAAAGACAATGCAGACATGTATATAGATATAACATCTATAATCAGACTTTGTAAACAATCTCTCTATATCTTTCTATCAACCAAGCTATTATCCACAGCAAGAACATGCAGGACAGACTCAACCACTTCAGACATACTGTTGTAACTAAGGCTTCAAAACTGCACAAATATAAATGCTTTTTAAATAGTAGAAAGAGCGTGTCTGTAATAAATACGAAATCAAAGGGACGCGATGAAATGAGGTGGGAGATTGTGAGAGGTGCTGAGAACGAGAAGAATGGGATTTGGGTGATTAAGTTAATTGTGTGTTTGCATGGATTTGAGATTGATCTGCCATATCCCGACCAGGCTGTAGTCCTTTACGAGGCAAAGATCTCATCCATGGTTGGAGGGGTGGAGAGGAGATCAGAAGAGGTCAACTTCCTGACCTGGTTTCAAGGGGAAGATCTTCAAGAGTGAGTTCCAAGGATTTTTTAATCCATTCTTGTGTGATTTCAATTGTTTCTTTTCAATTTTTTTGATACAGTTGATGCAAAGATAACGAATCCATATGAAACTTGTTTGCTAGCCCTTTGAAATATGGGTTAAGAAATCATGCAAGTGGTTTAATTGTGACAAGGTTGTTCAAAATTCGATTAACTCGATTCGGGGGCTGATTAGGTCCAAGGATTTGTAAATCCCTTCTTGTGTGATTTCATGTCTTTTCAAAATTTTTTGATACAGCTAGTGGGAAGATAACGAATCCATGAGAAACTAGTTTGCAAGTAATTGAATGATCCCCCTTCCATTTTATTAGTGACGACTTATCGGAAGAAGGAAACATATGATACAGCGTGGGGCCGTTAAATGAGCGAGGCAAGCTGAACTCAATTTGTACTCGAACTCGACTCGAATGCTCGAAATTCGTTTGAATTCAACTCGAGATCGAATGAGTTTTAAACATATATACTCAAAATTGACTCGAACATTTCTGATGTTGTTCGAGTTCAACTCAAGTTAGAATACACTTAAATTGTTAAATTTTGATGAGCTCGAAACTAACTTGTTTGGGAACTCAAAAATTAAATAAAGTCTTTATATACTTACCTAAGTTATATTTTTAAAATCATAACTAAGGTCTAACTCTTATTTCATAACGTGGGTGGAAAATGTGCATAGAGCATGATTCTTATTTTATTTTGCTCCTCTTGTTCTATTATCCACTTTGAATGCAACAACATTTACACCTGAGAGGGAGCTATATAGTGCATACGACCATATCGTAGTTAATTGCTTAATCTTGCAGCCATTTACTTCCAAATAATGAAACTTGAGCTTTGTCAAATTGTAATAAATAAATTCTAATTCAATAACGGAAGATGCATGGATGCAAATGAAAAAGAATATAAAAGCTGTTTTCAACAGTTTTGGCCATCGTATAAGAAGAAGAAATTGTGACTATAATAACTTGCACGATTAAAAAACTATGATACTAAATAAATAACATTATAGTGCAACATGAGTCATATCAAAGGCTAAATGGGTAGTAAAGATAGCTAAACATATCAGGGGGAATCCAAAATAAGCCATTCTCGCTGTCATATCATTTTCTGGCAGTGCCGAAATGGGTAGGAAAAGATTATAAAAGAACTCAACCAACTGGAGGAGAGGAGATATATCCATTACGCTCATTTATTCCATCATCAAACTGAAGTTTTACCTCTGTTTTATCTTTTGGTCTATAACAGGGATTGTTACAAACCTGTCAACTAATATAACTATCCTGCAACCAGCTGGACTACCATTAGGGACAAAATTAAAAATTATTGAAACTAGATGAGACTTCTTGCTTGCATCAATGCCAGAAACTCCAAAAGCAATTGTTTTAACCTCTTACCAGCTCATCATCTTCGTCGGAAATTGCCATAAGCCTTGCAACCAGAGCACTTACCATAAGGACAATAATTATGAACTGAAAGTGAAGTATTAAACATGGAATTCAATCGGAAATTAAATGCATGGATAAAATTACACAAATCCAGCAAATGAAAAACACACAAACACACATGAACAACTGCTAACTGTTTGGTTTGCTCGAAAATGAAGTGGCCATGGCAGAAGAGTGTCCACCTCAAGATAGGTGAAGTTCATTAAGAGATTAAAATATTAACCCAAAATGAGCCTATCTTTGTGAACCATCTATGCACCTCTGTTCCTGCAATTGTGAATGATGAACAGTGTGAAATTGAGCCTTTAGATATCAAATCAGCCAAGACAAATCAATATGTGATTACCTTCAAACCATCACACTCTGCAAGGTTTGGATAAACAGATACTCCAACTTGGACAAATTCCAGAGATCATCCGAGTAATATCCTCACACTCGTCACACTCAATTGCAATGTTTTAAGCTCGCGCATATGCTCAAATATCCCATTCGGAATGAAATTCACGAATAATTTAAACTCGTCCCAAGTTGGAAGAAGTAGTTCCTCTAGCTTACTCAACTTTCCAAACTCCCAAGGCAACGTCGTTATGGATATAGGGCCATCCATCATGAGCTTTCTAATCTCCCTAAGTTGTCTTATGGCTGCGTGAAGTGAATCTACATGTTCTTTAACTATTATACATAACACATTCAGTTTTCTCAAGTTTCCTACCTCACTTGGAAACTTTTCTAGATTAGTAAAGCATACGCTAAGCCACCTCAATTCGAGTAAATTGTCCAACAATCTCAAATGTTGTATAAAGAAATGTAAGATTATCCATTTTTAAGATCCTTAATTTGTCCATGAATTGCAAGAAACTAATTTGAAATTTAGGTCTCCATTGTCCCTGTGTGTCAAAAATTAAGGTAGACAAATTTCGGCAATGAGGTTGCTCCGGTAAATCATCCACTTCGAGTACGTACATCCCATTAGCCTCCTCCCAAATATTCTTTATCTCATCTTTTTGATCAATTCTCCAATCTTCAGGATACAAACAACAAAACAAGAAACACTCCTTCTCAACATCATTTTGTTTGTTGTCATAACTCAATT
Organism: Piper betle; assembly: GCA_033002965.1. Taxonomy (NCBI): domain Eukaryota; kingdom Viridiplantae; phylum Streptophyta; class Magnoliopsida; order Piperales; family Piperaceae; genus Piper; species Piper betle. Next base: position 10,253 of record JAURVB010007413.1, read on the forward strand.
TTAAGCTAGAAAATAATCTTTCTTCAGACCCTTGAACCTTCTCCGGAGATTTCCGAAGATTGTACAATGCGTCTTCCCAAGTTCCACGACCGAAGAGATTTTGCGCCCAAAAGTGTCAAATTAAACTAGTTAATTTGACTATGCTTGTGCCTCGAGAAGTCAACGTCAATGCTGTAATTTGACATCCAGAAGTGCAAGACTACAAACTTCCCATTATCTTTACCAACCTGATTGTGCACTTATCAAAAAGGCATAAAGAAAGAAAAGGAAATAATATAGATTCAAACATGTCATATGTAGAACATAAAGGTTGGCAACTACAAATGAACATATCAGCCCCTTCACATACACTCAAATCTCATTTTGATGTGCGGTAATTAGTAAGCTTGTAGGATTATGAGGACAAAACCAAAAATCATGACCATTGTTATGGAGACCATGACAACACCTGTAACAAGCTTAATTCTCCCCATGGATTTAGGATTATTCATTGGGAAAATCTCGAGATGAAAAAATGGATAGCACTTGAAGGAGTACCACACCGAACACAAAAGAGATCAGCATGAACAGAAGGGATGCCCCAAGAGAAGCTTATAGCACATGTTTCTCTCATGGTAACTACCCGAATTGTTGAAGACAGGAATAGTCCATGCCACAGAGGTACTAGCTGCAAATATCCCAATCTTCGATCCATGCTTCACTCTTGCTGCAAGATCTCCATTTGTATGATCTTTAACAACTTATGAATTGTCTTGCTTTCTTTCACATAGAAAATAAAAGCATTTATTAGGAGATCAATGAACATGTGATACTAAAGATTTAAGCAAATCGGTTTAATTAGATGCGTTATACCTCTATATCAATGCGTTGATATGGGCCTGCAGGTACCGCCACGCTTTCACCATTACCTTCATTTGGCATGTCTGTTTCACGAAGTTCCTCCTAAAAGGAAAAAGACGATAACGAATTCCCATAAGGCCTGATGGATGGCCACATAATGTGATTGACAAAAATCAGAATCTAAGACTCAATTGAGGAACATCGATCAAGGCACCGAATCAGAAGCTTCTTGTTAGAGAAACCAATCTCCTCCATTATATCTTCGAATCCTATCGACGTTTACGGTTTTGGAGACAACAATACCGGGGGGACTTTGAAGTTATTGGGCCCCAAAAACTCGTACCAAACTTTTTGTAAGGGTTGTCTTCCAACCCCGCCCATGCCATAAATCCCAACAATTCCAACATCATCTTGTTTAAGAAATTTGCATACCTCATCGAAGGCTTGGTCTTGCCCAATGGAGATTGAGGACGAAATCCTGCTCCTGCCACCAGCTGAGGAAGAGCTTGAGCAGAGGTCGATGATGTAGGAGCAGATGGTCCAGCTATAATCAAATTTCCTGGCGTTTGACCTTGTGGGTTAGCTGGATCTACATGAGCTACCATCGGGGTCTGACGTTGTAGACGAATCCTCGGTGCATGATTGATCATCTCTTCGATAGAAGGGTTGATGAGAGGAATCTCTTCCTTTCGGGTGGTTTTCTTCTTGCTAAAACGGCTGAACATGTTGTGGGGTTGGAGGAAGAAGAATTGGATGTAGGAATAATGGAGAGAAGCAGAAAGTAACAGATCAAGGAATTAAGATCTTGGTGATGATGAAAAATGGAAGCAACACAAGACCCAGAAAGGAAGGAGGAGCAAAGGGGAAAGTAGATCCAGTGTGACGGTAAAAGTGTAATCAAGTCAATTGCGGAGAAGAAGATCGGAAAAGAATATAAATTTTGACATTTTCATTCGTGAACATGTGGTTTCTGTCAGGATAGCAATTTTGTATGGAAGTTGAAAATGGTGTTGGCTGGTTGAAGATTGTGTGTGTTTTTTTCTTTTTTTGGTGTTAGGTCTTAATGAGCTACTGAATTACTGAATATAAGTCTGATGAAAGGAATTTTAGTTAGTCTGATGGAAGGAATTTTACTTATGAAAATTTTCAAAAACAGCAAATCTAAAAAAAAAATCAATTCTATGACAGTTTATTTTTCCGACACAAAATATATAAAAAATTTCTCTACCGCGCAAAATCTGTCAACTTTTCTTTGTCAAGGCAAAAAGTATCAACTTTGACTGCAAATACTATCAACTTTTTTCTCAAAGCAAAAAAATAATAAAAAAATCTATCAACTATGATTAGTTGAAGCAGATAAAACAGCAGTTAAAGCTATCCAAAACCTACTCAATACACAATATGTCGAGTGGGTTAGTAAGCCATGGCACCCTCAACACCATGCCGGTGAGAGCTTGCCAGGTGAACGTTGAAAACAGGGAGTTACACCAGTGGCGACCTCAGAACTTACCAGGAGATTTCTTTGTGGGTATGTTCGGATCAACCTCACGTTGTTAGTATTATGTTCAATTTGTTTTTTCATAGACTAAATTAATTGTGATCATCTGGGCAGATCATAGGTGCATAGATTGTGGTGCTTGTTCGGTGACTGGCGCCGGTATGTACCGTAGTGTTATTTTATTTTTGAGCTAGATTAGAAAGATCAAGTCTTTTTTCCGATGCTTATCATATCAACTTGAAAACCATAGATGCTGGTGATGGTGTTGATAGTGTAAAGCTTGTGATTTGTTCTTGTATTTCTAGTTAGCTTTCCGTACCGTTTCAAGTGTGAAATTGTTAAAGCAAATAAAAAATTACATTGGCAACAGTCATTCTAACATAAATCAAGTAATCAATGTATAACTATCCATGTCACGGACCCCAGAAAATTTACTGTAGATGATAATATTGGTGTTGGCAATGCTAGAGTATTAAATATTAAACTACCTAGATAACTAAAAATTGTAATTGATTTCTATCATTTAATCTACCAGTGGCTGGGAGCTGCAGATTAATGTAAACACAAGATATTAACTTGACCTAAATAGCTATTGATGGTGTAACAGAGAATGAGGATGAATAATCTTTTTATGATTATGATGGAAGATGATAGCTGTGATTCTTGCCGTTATCTAGAAAACATTCACTCGGGTCCATGAGCAATCTCGCGGTTTGCAATCGGCCTAGCTGATTGGGCAGAGAGGCTCAACGCTCGTCAGGTAGTAATCAATCCTTCTTTCTATGTATTTTAGCTTTGAATGGTGCTAATTGTTTTTAGCTGAGTGATGGCAGGCATTGATTTCCTGCCCAACAGCCTCAATTCACACTGAGAAGCCCCTCCTGAGTTCAAGTGGAAAATATAAGTGCTAGAATTCAAGTGGTTATTTGTTTCTTCTTGGTTTATTTGCATAGGGACGATGTGGCAGATCATTATAAGTGGGCCAAACGATGTGAAAGGATTCTTCACTCAGTGGGTGTAAGATTCAGACTTCATTCATTCATCTTTTCCTTAGAAACTGGAACTAGGAGGAATATGATTATGATTATGCCATTTTCAACTTCATCTAATGAATCACAATCAGGTTGTCAGTTCTACTTCTTGCTGTGGAGAAGCAGCTCTATGGTGCGGGTCCTTGGAGTCTTGGGTCAGATTTTGATATTGTGTACACTCCTGGGATACAAAGGTGAGGTGTAAAAATTGCTAAATGCCAACGTGAATGAGACGTCTCAGGCCAATGCATAGTGGTGATTCACATTGTTTTTAATTCATGCCTGATTTTCGCTGCCATTTTGCTGCTCTCCTTTCAGGGATCTGTTTGTTTGTTGCACAAGCCCTTCAAAATTCTGTTTACAGGGGATCATTTCACCAAATTCAGAGAAGATGCATGATTGGGATGTACAATAAATATTCAGGTACTTTTATGAGCATATCTGAAGATAACAGGACTGTCACTGTTGTTTAATTCACAGCAATATGAAATGTGACAGTTCCGAGCAATGGAAAAGCATCAGAAAATTGTTGGAACTGGAGTTTGAGTGGATTTTACCTGTTATACTTCTGCATTTTATTCGAGCTGTTCTATCCCTTCATCAATTTCTTCATCATAGATTGCAGAAGTGTTATGACAATTTATTGTTAAAACTTCATACAAAACATGGTAATCAGTTAATGACAGGCCATGGGAGGAGAGTTCACTTCAAGGACGTAAATGGCAAGAACGCAGCTGTGGAGGCTAATCC
>JAURVB010007416.1:0-18186 GCA_033002965.1 Piper betle
CCTGAGCTGGTGGCTTTTTAACACCAGTTTCTGATGAGCACTTTCACAATAAGTTCGCCACATTATTGACTTTTGTAATATTTCTGCAATGTTCAACCCTTTTTCATCAATGTTAACTAGCTTCTTCCGAAAGTCTGAGTAATTTAAGATTTTTTTCGATGGTTATAAAACTAGCTGTGGTCATTGAATTTTTTTAAGCAGAGTCTTCTAGAGATTATTAAGATTCGTGTTCAACATATGTCTGCACTTGTGCTAAAAATCCTCATTAAGCATCTACTCAATCTATCAGGTTTCTGCTGCAGGTAAGGTTTATGATGGAGCCAAATACAGAAACCATTAAAAAAATATCTCCATGTGATACAGAAGCTCTAAAGAAGTGTTTGGAGGAACACAAAGGGGATTATGAGAAGTGTCAATCGCATATAGAAGCATTTAAATCTTCCTGCTCTCTAAAGAAACCACCCTCTACACAACCTCAAAGCTCACCAAAAGTAACTTCATGACTTCATATGGATGATGCTCATGGTAGTTAAAAATGTTATTTATTTGGCCAATGATTCTGTATTATTTTTTGTGTGAGGGTGCAATTCCTTCTTTTCTATCTTGAACTCCAGTTTTACCAGAAAAACTGGAGGCTTAATATGATGGTTGTGGAATTGTGTCTTGGTTGCTCTCTTCACAATCCATTTTAAATGGAAGGTCTCTAAATTGAGCTTATTTAGTGATATGTTGTTTCAGACCTTGCAGCTATGGTCTGTTCCTAGAGCATAGGATTGACTTAAGTACTGCGTTGAAACTCCCTCAGTTTGTTTCATTGCTTGCCGTGAGCCACCATCCCATGATATGCAGACTCAGTTTCTCTGACAACCATGTTGGCGCCATGTACAAAATACCCGCAATCTGGAGGTTATCAGGTGTGTCTGATCCTTATGAAAAGTAATTTTACAGAATGGTAGGTTGAAGATTTCGAAGAACCCATAGGACACTCGCATGCAGTTCCTGAAATGTTCTGAGTTTTGAAAGCCATCAATGCCTGTTGTAGTGTTTGAAAAATGTAAACGAGAAATATCAATGCTTGTAAGGGCAGTATACAACTAATCTATGAAATCCTTAAGACTATAAGCACAAAAGATGTCAGTATTCCGCAACCTGATTCATTACAGTATGAAAAACTTATTCTGTTTTACATTCTCTTGGGTATTATCCTTTTTTTATATAAAAAAAAGAAAAGAAATATGGATGCCTAATGAAGTCATGTAAGCTCAGATTGGTGGCATGGGTTTATACTCCTAAAAATTGCGTTTTCTAAGAAACCTTTAGAAGATTAAATTGATTTAATTGAATCTAGTTCAAGAATAAATAAAATTGTAAATATAGTAAGTAATGTAAATATAGTATAAAATTACCTACCTTTGATACACAGAAAATAAATATCTATGGCCGAAAATTACTGGTCATTCGTCAAAATCTCACATCAAAACATCCAAACGAAAATACAAAATCCAATTCGGGCGGAAATATATAAAAGGTGAGTAGGAGGCCCGGAGGCGGATATCAAGTTAACGGTAATATCCTTAGCCTTTTGATCATTCTATGCTCGAGCCTATGAAGAATAATAGGCGATTTATATTACATATAAATTTTAATTTTATAAATAAATTTTTGTTAAATAATAAGATAGACTATAATTATATAATATATTAGAAATAAAAATAAATTTTAATTGAATAAGAAAATACACTATAATAATTTAATTTTTCATATTATATTTTAATCGGGTAAATCTCTTTTTTAATCAAAGACAGCATTGTGTTCATCTTTTTATTAATAAAATTAGAATATGTAGGTACACGTGGAATATTGCCCATTCCAAAAAATAATAAACCAGCCGAGTCAAAACGAGTTGTGTCTCTACCCAAACAAGTCTTCTGCACATATCGCTTACAGTGTTGCCGTCTACCAACAGAGTTTGTTGTAATAATGTTCCTAATAATAAACTTGGGTCGAACACTTCGGCCCTTTAAAAAGATTCAATATTCAATTCTTGTGGTAAAAGTAATTTTGAGAAGGTGAATAGAAAAACCATAGCAATTCAAAGGTTTTTCTACTTTGCAAGCGTAATAATACTAAGATAAATATTTGCCAATTCTGAGTCTCCATATAATACAAGCTGCTCCAGTAAGTACTATACCAGTAAGTAAATATTTATTTTATCCAAACCTTCCACTACTGGTTGACCGAGCTGGAACTTCACTGATGGTTTGTTAAGGTGTCGTTGCTCTTCCTTCTTCTTTGCTGTCTGTGATAACTCTTCCGTCTGCTCAGTAGACGTTGTTCACCGTCACATTATGCTTAAGCTCCTTCTTTATGTCATTATAATGATGTTATACTAGTTTTATCTTTTTAGTTGTTGATTTCTCCATCTGGGTCACTGCAAGACTTCATTTTTGAAGCCAAAGTTTGATTGTTTCCATGCCTCTTCTGGTAACATTGTAGTTGGAACAGTTAACTGCGTTTTAGCTGTGAATTTCCAAGTTAAGGGAGACGAATGAAGTTGTTTATGGTTTCTTGCTACACTTTTAACTGGGAAAGTTGAGTTGATCCTTGTGTTTGTGCTAGTCAACGCACTTTCTAGAGATGAAGATTGCGTGGGGTGAACTTCCTGCATTATTTGCAATCCTCAACTTTTTCTTATATGTTTTCAGTTCGTCCAGTTTCACCCCTTGTCACCACCTGCGCCATTTGTTACTAGTGTAAGTCTCCTTTTTCATAACTTTTTACCAGTCACTTTTACTAGACTATAATGAAAAATTACTCGGTATCGATACTGTATTTGAAGGAATATTGTTCTGTATGTGAGTAGAGGGAGTGGAGAGGGGCAGCAATCGGGTTTTAATTTGAGGAAGGGCCATCATCATCATCTTCACAAATCCAGGATTGTGATGGAAGAGTTCACTTTTCCTGCAAATAGTGCCCCTTTTAATAGCTGCCACGCTTCCACTATAGTTGAGGTAATCTAGGGTTATTTGGTTCATGAGAATGTGGCTAATACATATGCTTAATCGGTTGGAGATTATTTTGAATTTATTTCTAGATTGAGAAAGGCCATTTTCTGGTAGCCTACTTTGGTGGCAGCTCAGAGGGAGCACCTGATGTCAAGATCTGGTTGCAAAGATACAAGGTGTAAGGGATGTATCTGTTGCCTTTAATCCTTGGTTTGCTGAGCATTTTAGGTCACCATGCCTATTCCTTGTGGGAATTTTGTTGTTCCTTCTATATGTGAAATCACATGTGAACTCGTAGCAGCTAGATTGTGATCTTTGATTTCTTAGTGTGAAATAGTAGTTATTGTGGAATGACTACTTGATATGCTTTAACTGTGTTTTTGTCAACTATTGACTAAATGATCATATTGCTACATTACTTCCAATCACTGTTATCTCACCCTCAATAACTTATGATTAAGGCCAAAAGTTTTTAAGCTGTGTGATGGAAGTGGTTGTTCTCTTTGTGCCAGTAGAATGTGATTTTGAACAATTTGGTTGCATCTGTTTGTTAAAATCTCCACATCTTTTGGAAGAACTTATCTTTGAAATTCATTTTATAGGGAATTTTGAACAAGAGGGAAGATAATGCATGTTAAGAATTCTTCCTGTCAATTTTGTTGTTGAATACAAAAATGATTATTAACTTGTGAGAAAATAACTTAGCCTAATTTTACTCATCTAATCCTGATGTTGGCACAGAATGGTTGCTGGAGTTTTCCAGAGGCAGTGGATGAAGAACCAAATGTCCCCATGTGGAACCCTGTTTTGTTCAAGCTTCCATCTGGCGAGTTACTGCTCTTCTACAAAATTGGCCAAGAAGTTCAAAAGTGAGTCTTCCATTGTCTATCTCATTTAAATTTAATCTTTGCACATCCTACAGATCACATATATGCAATTTTTTTCATAAGTGCACCATCCTCCAACAATAATTATAAATTCAAGTCAAGCTCTCTCACATAAAGCTCTGAACACTATTTTCTCTAACACTTCTTTGCAATTTCTCTGACTCTTTTAGCACCATCATCCACTTGCTCCTTATTTCAAATATATCTTGATTTAGGAAACAAGAGAGGAGATGTTCTCTTTCAAAAGCTATGATGGTGTTTCAAAAGCTATGATGGTGTTTGGAATAGTGTTTAGAGAGTTGTTGATGCCATCAATTTCTTGCATGAACAATCACTTATATAGCATTCTCATTCTTGAAGGTCATTTTCAACAAACAAACAGAAATGAAGATGCTGCTCGCAATGTCCCTGTTCTCCTTCAGAAGATCTTTTTTAAGTTGTTAATGTATTTGATCCCTTTGCACGTGATATATGTAACTGAACCAAAGTTCTCCCGAAGAATGTTCAAAAGATCAGCAATTATATAAGTTTTGGAGAAGTGATGTTCTGATAAGAATGGATATGGTATACATTAGTGTAATTGTTACATTGATATTGAATGATCTTTCAGATAAAAGTTCTGAATTATTTATTTGTTTGGAATAGTATTGGCTTGGCGCATGCATTTGTGATTTACAAAACAAAAAGTGCTTGATGGAATGCCTGATTGATTGATGTTTGTTGGGATTGACATGTTTATTTCTTGGTTTGTTGATGTTTTCATTTTAGCGGATCTTTCTCCCTTTGTTTTACTCTGCTGTGACAAAAACCGTCTATCAAGTTGCATTTTGCCTGCAAGGAAATGCAAATCTATGAAATGTGTATAAAATAAAATGCCTGGGTTTTTCTGAAAAAAAATTTGCTGAAAAAAAGGAACATGAAAATTATGTGTACACAATCCTGGGTTTGTCCATCAATAAATTTCTCACAACCTATACTCCGCTTCATCTTCCAACTTCATTTCAAAGTCTGGCCTTCTCAAGGTCACTAATCTTCTCTCTTAGTGGTATACCAATTAAGGAATTTGAGTTCAGCTAATACTTAGTTTTGGTTATTAGCTAATCAGGTTCAGTTAATTTTCCCTTTTTTCTTTTCTTGATCACATGATTTGTTAGTGATTCTCAAATGTTGAGTATACCAAATATTAGTGATTTATCCTAGTTTGAATTTTGATCCATGAGCTTATTCATACTAGCAGACAATCCAGACTGTTCTTTTGCAGATCATTTGCTTGCCTTGATCTTTGCCACAGTTCATTTGTCTCCCAATATCATGTCTGCTATTTTCTGACTTTCTTCTTTACCTAATCTAAAGGTTTAGTTTGTAATCTTCAAGCTTTCCCCTTAGTAGTATGCAAATGGGATTTGACTTTAGCTACTATTCGTGTTTGATTAACTTACCACCTACTGATTCTTTCACTTCTCTCTCTCTTGTTTTTTATATCATCATATAATTCAAGAGATTCGCTAATATTAGCTTACCTTGTTTCTGCTTCATCTGCATCTTGCTTACCTTGCTTCTTGCCTCACATGCCACTCTCCTTTCTCCAACTGAAAGCAGGATGAAGGGATTTTTCAACAAAGATAAAAAAGAAAAACCGAACATTCAAATGCTCACAAGTATAATGGGGGCCTGATGGAAAGAATACTGAACAGACCGTATCAGCATAATCAGTCTAATCTGCCAAGTACTTCGACTGCTCCTGTGCAGATGCAAGCAGTGTCCAGTCCATCTTCCTCTGCTCCAAAACTAGATGTGAATGATGTGATGGTATCTAGTCTGCCCTCGGATTTTACTCAGATGCAAGTGGGTCATTCTGGATCCCGACCATCTGCCTCCACTCTTGGACATACCATGGCCACTACTAATCCAACTGCACTTGAGCATAACCCATCGAATAATCAACCTACGCTGCCAAGTACTTCGACTGCTCCGGTGCAGATGCAAGCAGTGTCTAGTCCATCTTCCTCTGCTCTAAAACCTGATGTGAATGATGTGATGGTATCTAGACTGGCCTCGGATTTTACTCAGATGAAAGTGGGACATTCTGGATCCGGATCATCTGCCTCCACTCTTGGACATACCATGGCCACTACTAATCCAACTGCACTTGAGCATAACCCATCGAATAAGAGAGAGTGAAGTCGGATTTCTTCCGGTGTTACAATTAGGCAAGAAAAGGCTTTTAACGAGGTACGCGATTGTCTTACTAAAAGTGAAGTTGGAATGGTTGGGATCCATAGGATGGGGGGCGTGGGGAAAACCACGCTCATGAAGAAGGTGTGCTATGAGTTCTTGAAACCTTTACACTTCAAAGTTATATGGATAGTTGTTTCAAAAACAGTTAATAAGGATAATATACAAAAATCATTAATGAGCGAGTTGAATTTGCGTTTCCCTGAAGATCAAGACACCCAAGCACGTGGAATGTGCATAAACGATGCACTCCTCAATAGCAAGGACGAAGTAGCCTTGCTCCTTGATGACATTTGGGAATATTTAGATCTTCAAGAGCTTGGAGTTGCAGGTGGCTTTGAACTAGATACGTCCAAGTTCAAGATAATTTTTACTACTCGATCGGAAGATGTATGTTTGCAAATGGATCCTGATCAAAAGATGAAGATTGAATGCTTAGGTCTTGAAGAGTCATGGGCCTTATTTAAGCAAACTATTGGTGATAAGACTCGTAACGACCATATTCTAGGCTTGGCTAAAGAAGTGGCCAAAGAATGTGCAGGTTTACCACTGGCACTCACTTTTATTGGCAAGGCTATAGTTTGTAAAACCAGTCCCGGAGCATAGGAAGATGCATTAAAGAGTCTTAGAAGTTGCCCATCCCTAATTTCGGGGGCGGAGGAAAATTTGTTTAAGCACGTGAAGTTCAGCTATGACCATCTAGAATACCCAATTGAAAGGAAATGCTTCCTATTTTGTTGCATGTACCCCGAAGATAAAAAAATTGATAAAGACACATTGATTGGATCCTGGATTGGAGAAGGATTGTTGGACGTAGGCTATGGTACTTATGAAGAAATGTGCAATAGAGGGGATTGCATCATTGATACTTTAGTGGCTAAATCCTTGCTTGAGGTCCATAAATATACACATCCATCTAAAGTGCTGAGTGTAAAAATGCACGATGTCATACGAGACATGGGATTATGGATTGGCTCAGAGTGGAATTATTTTGTACACATTGTTAGTTTGAGGTTAAGTGGAGAAGAAATAGCTAGAAGGTGGAATACAACGCGATGGATTTATGTTGAGAGCCACAATGATAATCCACCCCAAGAATTGGATTGTCCAAACTTGTCCACATTGCATATAGATTGTAGAACAAACCTATCAGGCATGGATGGGATTATGAATTCCATGAACGACAAATACGATTTAAAGGTCCTTGTCATGAAATCTGTTTGGTTTACATATTCACTAATTCCAACGTTTGGACAATTTGTAGGGTTGAGACATCTTGAAATAAACTACTCAGATATGGAATCGTTGCCCGATGACATTGGAAATTTGACCAAGTTATTGGCATTGATCTTGATTGATAATGATAAGCAATCCACGCTCCCACCAACCATAGGAGGCCTTTGTGAGCTTAGAATGCTCCAAATAAGAGACTGTGATCGTCTTAAGAATATACCTTCAGAAGTAGGAAAATTGAAAAAGCTGGAGATGGTTGATATTTTCACACTCAGAGCAGTCTACAAAGGGAATATTTTTAACGATTGTACCGAGTTGAGAAGGCTACATTTGGAAGTTCGGGGCTACATTCTTAACGATTGTACCGACTTGCCCTATAATTGGAAAAAACTGGAAGAATTATGCATAATAATTTGGGAGAACGACTTGACGCCGGAGAGCTGCCCGTTTTTGATAAAAGGTCTCGAGAAATCGACGTCTTTGAAGGTTCTCACAATGTCCATGTTCTCCTTCAGAAGATCGTTTTGGAGTGGTTAATGTTGGGTCCTTTAGGCCCCCACCCAAGCTTTAAAATCACTATTGGGTCTAATGGGCTTTCAAACGGGACTTACAATAAGTGTTATGAGCCTCTCTTAATCCAAAAGCTAGCTCAAGAATTAAGGTTTTCCCATTACCCTATATACAAGTCACCAACAACCTCTATACATGATGTGGGATAAACCCAACAGTGGTATCAGAGCCAAGAGGTTTGCAAGTTTTGGTTGTTGATATTTGATGCCCACCAGGTGTTCGACGAAATTTTTAAGAGCCTAGTTGGTGTGTTTGTGATTTATATTTCAACAAGATGGCTGATGAGAAGTATGTTAAGATGATATCTCTTAAGGGGCCTAGTAACTGGCATTATTGGAAAGGAAAGATGATTGATCATCTATATTCCAAGGATTTATATGAACCTATCACTAGTCAGAAACCGGCAGAGGTGATTGAAAAAGACTGGAATAAGTTGGATAGGAAGGCTATAGCCTGTTTGAGACAATGGGTAGATGAAGTTGTGTATCATCATGTTTCTGAATTGACGTGCTCAAAAGCAATATGGGATAAACTCCAAGAAGCTTATGAGAGGAATACTGCTGGCAATAAAACCCTTTTGATAAGGAAATTGGTGAATTTGAGGTATAAGGATGGAACTGACATAAGTGAACATCTCAATGAGATGAAGAGTATTATTACTCAACTTGCCAGGATGAAGATGACTCTAGATGAGGAATGGCAAGCTATCCTGTTCCTCAACACTTTGCCAGAGAGTTGGGAAACATTGGTGATATCTTTGAGCAATGCAGCTCCGGATGGAAAACTCACAATGGACATGGTAACAAGTAGTTTACTGAATGAGGAGGTGAGAAGAAAATCTCTACCAACTTCAGGGTCTCATGCATTAGTGTCAGAAGAGGCAAGGTTGGTGGTGAAGGGCTTCAGACAGATGAAAGGTATTGATTTCGATGAAATTTTTTCTCCTGTTGTTAAAATGTCTTTTATTAGAATTGTTCTGGCTTTGGCTGCAAGTTTGGATTTGGAAGTTGAACAGTTAGATGTGAAGATGGCCTTTCTTCATGGTGATCTTGAAGAGACCATATACATGGAGCAACCAGAGGGTTTTAAAGTCAGAGGAAAGGAACAGATGGTGTGCAGACTGAAAAGAGTTTGTATGGTTTGAAGCAAGCTCCTAGACAATGGTATAAAAAGTTTGATTCTTTTATGGAAAAGAATGGGTACAAGAAATCTGTTTCTAATCACTGTGTGTTCATCAAGAGGTTTGATGATGGTGACTTTGTTATTCTGTTGCTTTATGTGGATGACATGTTGATTGTAGGACATGATGGAGCCAAGATTGCAAGTTTAAAGAAGAACTTGAACAAATCCTTTGCAATGAAGGATTTGGGACCGGCAAAGCAAATCTTGGGAATGTCCATTCGGCGTGACAGGGGAGCTAGAAAGCTTTGGGTGTCACAGCAAAAGTACATAGAAAAGGTACTTGAAAAATTCAACATGAAAGATGCAAAGCCGGTTGGAGTTCCACTTGGGGGTCACTTCAAGTTGAAGAAAAGTGACTTAAGTGAAACAGAAATGAAGGAAATGAGAAAGGTTCCTTATGCTTCTGCAGTTAGTAGTTTGATGTATGCTATGGTTTGTACAAGGCCTGATATAGCATATGCAGTTGGAATAGTTAGCAGACATTTAGCAAATCCGAGCAAAGAACATTGGCTAGCAGTTAAATGGATAATGAGGTACTTGAGAGGTACGTCCAAAATGTGTTTGTGTTTTGGAAGTGATAAACCTTTATTGGTTGGCTACACCGATGCAGACATGGCAGGTGACTTGGAAACAAGAAGGTCAACATCTAGGTTTATTGTTAATTTTGCTAATGGGGTTGTGTCTTGGCAGTCTAGGTTGCAAAAGTGTGTTGCATTATCCACAACTGAAGCACAATTTATTGCTGCTACAGAGGCTTGCAAGGAGATGCTATGGACAAAGAGATTTTTGAATGAAATTGGCATTGAACAGGAGAGATACATTGTACACTGTGATAGCCAGAGTGCAATTCACCTGAGTAAGAATTCAAGTTTTCATTCAAGGAGCAAGCACATTGATGTGAAATATCACTGGATAAGAAATGTGTTGGAAAGTAAATCTCTTGAGCTAACAAAAATTCATACTGAAAGAAATGTTTCAGACATGATGACTAAAGTTGTGTCAAAGGAGAAACATGTTTACTGCAGGAATGGAATAGGCATGGATGGAGCTTCCCATGCTGGCTAGAGGTATTTCATGGAGTCGGGAAGGGGAGGTTTGTTGGGTTGTCCCTCCTCCGTAAATACATGAACTTACAACCCTATTTTGGGCAAAAACCAAGATTTTCCAGATTTGGTTAGTTGAAAGGGATAAAAGCAACGTACGATGCTTTTCTTCTTTGGGGTTTTTCTGGTTTTTGGGTTTTGGAGAAAAATTGCTGGAAAGGGAGAAAGAAAATTGTGTGGATTGAAGAAAGGTGAATGTTTTGTTGAGATTGGCTTACAATCGTCAATGGTAACTTCACCAAGTTCTTAATATGTAATCTTCTTCCTTTATTGTCTTCTACTGACTTTACTATGGTTGTAGTTGGGAAGTTTGTTCTCCTATGGTTGTATTGGGAAGTTTGTTCTCCTATGGTTGTATTGGGAAGTTTGTTCTCCTATGGTTCTATTCTGTATCAAAATTGCATCAAATGGTATTGGTAAGTTTGTTCTCCTATGGTATTGGGAAGTTTGTTCTCCTATGGATCATTTTCCGCATCAAATGGTATTGGGAAGTTTGTTCTCCTATGGATCATTTGATCTGGCCGTTCCTGTGGTAATCTAAAAGCTAGCTCAAGAATTAAGGCTTTCCCATTAGCCTATATACAAGTCACCAATAACCTTTATACATGATGTGGGATAAACCCAACAATTGATGCATTTGATCCCTTTGCACGTGATATATGTAACTGACCCAAAGTTCAGCAGATGAGATATACGCTACATTACTTACAGCAAATCCCTTTTGTGCGTTCTTTGCTTCTGAGACATTTGTGGCCATTAGTTCCTGAAGAATGTTCAAAAGATCAGCAATTATATAATTTTTGGAGAAGTGATGTTCCTATAAGATTGGATATGGTATACATTAGTGTAATTAATGAATAAATATTGAATGATTTTTCAGATAAAAGTTCTGAACCATTTATTTGTTTGGAATAGTATTGGCTTGCCGCTTGCATTTGTGATTTACAAAACAAAAAGTGCTTGATTGAATGACTGAATGATTGATGTTTGGTGGGATTGACATGTTTATTTCTTGGTTTGTTGATGTTTTCATTTTAGCGGATTGTTCTCCCTTTGTTTTACTCTGCTGTGACAAAAACCTAGTTGCATTTTGCCTGCAAGGAAATGCATATCTATGAAATGTGTATAAAATAAAATGCCTACGTGGTTTTTCTGAAAAAGAATTCGCTGAAAAAAGGAACATGAAAATTATGTGTACACAATCCTGGGTTCATCTTCCAACTTCATTTCAAACTCTGGCCTTATAAAGATCACTAATCTTCTCTCTTAGTGGTATACCAATTTAGGAATTTGAGTTCAGCCAATACTTAGTTTTGGTTATTAGATTGCCAACTGTTTAATGCATGCAAGAAGACCAATGCAGAGGATTGCGCTTGTTTGGTTTGGACATCCACCAATTCCAACGTTTGGACAATTTGTACGGTTGAGACACCTAAAAATAAATGACTCAAATATAGAAGCGTTGCCGATGATATCGAAAATTTGACCAAGTTATTAGTGTTGATCTTGCTCAATAACCATAGGCTAACCACGCTCCCACCAACCATAGGAGGGCTTTGTGAGCTTAGAAAGCTCCAAATAAGAAATTGTGAAAGACTTGGGAATATACATCCAGAAGTAGGAAAAATGAAAAAGCCGGAGATGATTGATATTTGCTCACCCAATGAAGTCTGCAAATCGAACATTTTTAACGATTGTCCCGAACATCTGGGAGTGAAAGGCGCACACAATTTGACAAAACAGGAAGAAGTACGCACAAAATTCCGGGAGACGGCCATGAGACCAAAGAACGGCCCGTTCTCGATAGAATGGCTCAAGAGATTGACGTCTTTGAAGGTTCTCACAATAGGTGGGTGGTGGATTCAAGATGCAGTGATATTCGGGGCCATGTGCCAACTACATGAGCTGCGCATTATAAGATGTGACATCAACAAACTCGTGATTCCTGCGCCCTTAAACGATCATTTGGAGGTTCTTGAAATCAATAATTGTCGTGGGTTGGAATATGTGACGTTTAAAGCCCCCAGAGCCTTCGTAGTTTGAGAATACGCCATTGTCGACGCCTTCACGCTGCATTTGTGATGCAACATCTCCTACAGCTCAGGGAACTCGTGCTTTCTGATGTGAATTTTACCGTGGGACTGTCTTGGGACCCTTCTGATGTGAATTTTACCGTGGAACTCGTACTTGCGATGTGTCTTCTTTTGTGGGTTTATTTTGTAAATCTTTTCACATGACATGTATAACTGAACTTAAGTTTAGTAGATGATAGGCATTATACACTGCTTTCTGGTGACTGAGGTTTAATTAATTAGGACACTATATATCAGTGATCTGTTATGTCGATCTTGTATTCGATTATGCTAGAATCCAGCCTTTAGCAGGATATATCAGAATTTGACACTGTACATGCATCCTAAATTGTCTCCCACAAAGCAGGCCTTTGCTTTTGAAGGCATATCTGATAATAATACTCACCCCTGAATCCTTAAACTTTTAGGAGAAATGTTGTTCTTATAACATTGGACATAGTATATTGAATGATCTTTCAGATAACTTGTTTTTCGTGGAGTTATTAACAGGTCTGGGTGACAAGGCTGCTAGAGGTAAAATGGTTTTTTTACTCTTTGTTTTACCGTGCTGTGACAAAACCATTGGTAGATGGATTGATCCCAAATTCGTATTTGCCCTGCTGTAACAAAAAACCGCTGGTCACATTTTGCCTTTAAGGAAATGCAAATCTATGAAATGTGTATAAAAAATGCCTGGGTTTTTCTGAAAAAAAATTTACGGAAAGAAAAGAACATGAAAATTATGTGTTTCCTTGAAACTTCATTAGAGTACACAATGCCTTGGTTTATCCATCCATAAATTTCTTACAACCTTTACTCCTCTTCATCTTCCAACTTCATTCCAAATGTTGAACTCAAACAATCCTCAACTAAGTGCAGATCCAACATCTTGATCAGCTGTGAAACACTAGCTCGGAAAATTTTGCATTTGGAAAGCTAAATGTTGAAAACTTCAAATGATGTCATAGTGTCTAATGGAGTCCTTGTGATTATAACTCCTTTGCCTTGAAACTTCGCTTGGGTTGGCTGCTATACCTGTAAAACTCAGCTGCCTTCTCATCTCTGCCTTCGGTTTGTTTTTGCCAGATCAGGTTCTCTTAATTTTTCTGAATTATTTTCTCATAATCGCATGATTTATTGGTGATTTTAAAACGTTTTTCGTACTATCCAACTTTTCGATCAATCGGCTGTTACTATTTACCATATCTCTGAGTAAGCTATCACATATTCTGAATTGGAAGATGGCTACCGTTTGGGAGGGGTGTGATTATCTGTGCTATGATCTCTATGAGTTGACCATGAGCAGTATTTTAGGTTTAGTGAAGAAATCATGGTGTGCCCATTTCAGTCGGATAACTGTTATAAACTAATGGAAACATCAATCTCTCCAGTAATTCAGGATATTTTCTGACTTGCTTCTATCTCTAAGATTATTTATCTTCTATCTTACTCCTTTAAGATTATTTACCTTCTATCTTAATGTGTCTGGCTAACATTTAGTTTTGATTAACTGATCACCAGCTGATTCTTTCACTTCTCTCTCTATCGTTATTTATGTCATCATATAAATTTAGACATGGATTACTTGTCTGTTTTTCAAGTAATTCAAGTTCAAGCTGCTTACCTTGTTTCTGCTTCATCTGCATCTTGCTTACCTTGCTTCTTGCCTCACATGCCACTCTCCTTTCTCCAACTGAAAGCAGGATGATGGGATTTTTCAAGAAAGATAAAAAAGAAAAAACCCAAACTTCAAATGCTCATGACAATGGTTCCGGCTTCAATCTGAACAGACCGTATCGGCATCATCATCCTACGCTGCCAAGTACTTCGACTACTCTTGTGCAGATGCAAGCAGTGACCAGTCCATCTTCCTCTGCTCCAAAACTAGATGTGAATGCTGTGATGGTCATCAACTCTCATGGGCCTTATTTAAGCTGAAGTGTTAGGGGATAATTGGCTTGGCCAAAGAATGTGTAGGGTTGCCACCAACACTCTCTAGTTATTGACAAGGTTATGACGTGTAAAACTAGCCCTGAGCATGGGAAGATGCATTAAAGTATCTTAGAAGTTGCCCATCCCTCATTTTGGGGGCGGAGAAAAATTTGCTTGAGCGCTTGAAGTTCAGCTATGGAATTTGTTTGGTTTAGACATTCACCAATTCCAACATTTGGACATTTTGTACGGTTGAGACATCTTGAAATAAAAGACTCAAATATGGAAGCGTTGCCCTTAGACATTAGAAATTTGACTAAGTTATTGGTGTTGATCTTGCTTCATAACAATAATCTAACCACGATCCCACCAACCGTGACCTTCGAACGTGATCTTGAGATTCGTCACTATTGAGTTTCCTTTTATTAGAGTTGATAAGAGTAGATGTTTATCTTACCAGCTATGATCCATAGTACGCATTGGGCCAGCTCGAATCACTCTAATGCTCTGTTTTCTCTGTTTTCTTCATACGATGCATTGGGTTCATATATTATCTATCTCCTCGGTGAACAACAATTGGATATGAAATGTTGCCCATTCAAGATAACAGGGTATTCTTTTATACAGCGAAGCTTTGAATCAGATGTATTAAGACGAAGGGACGTAATTTGGAGGAACAGACAAGTTAACTAAAAAAGGTTGGTAATTTCATTTGTGAATTATTAAGTTAACTAAAACAAGAATGCTTAATATTCAACCTATTACGATTTAGATATGTATTAGTCTTCAAATTATTTAAATAAAATATATAAAAAAATGTTTAGTGCGACGTTAAGTCAATTTAATTTAAATCGGTTCAAAATACATGACCGAGTTTGGCAGATTATGATTTCTTTTTAATGGTGAAGGCTAAGAAGATGGATACTTCTAAATGGGTTTGGATTTGAGAATCAGTCTCCTCTTTTATGCCTTTGTTAACGTTTTAGTCCTTCAATTTATTGATATTGTTCGAATATAGTTAAACCAGAATCCAAACTGAGTAGGATAAGTTGGTAATTAATTAATTGTTTTATGGGTTTAAATTCTAATTTGGTTTCGAGTTCAAGTTATTTATTCATAATAACATTTTTAAAGGTGTTTAGAGTTTAGGGTGATTCAATTTCTATCTGTCAAGTGGAAATATTAAGAAATTTTTACATTTTTGTTTATTTGTTGTATGTTTGGGATATAACCACAATTTATTGGTTTGGTTTGTTGGCTGGATTTGATCAAATGCATGAATCAAACTTGACCAGACAAAAGTTCTGAACCGTTTTTATTGGGATTATTGGGTCAGATAGTGTGATAATAAAATGTTTCTAAAAAGGTGTTAATGAACACTTGATCAGGAAAAGTGATGTAGACGTAGTGTGTAGATATATAAGCAACTGCCTTGAGCACTCCAATAACCAAACCAAGATTGAAAAAAAATTGCTGATCAGTTCTTGTTCTTCAGATCTTTCCTGAACTCTGGCCTCTTGCTCAATACTCACTACATAACCATTTTGGCGGCAAACCAATCTCAATAGTGTATATCTTAGGCTGAACCGGGTCTAACCAAGTGCTAAGATTTTCGAAGAATAAATAAGAACAAAACACCATTAAATCACAATACACAAAATGAGATTCTAAATAATGACCTTAACTGCAACCTTCGAAATCCAAAACATTCACAATCGGATAAAATCGAGTGAAAAAAAGAACTTATTTAATAAAGGTAGCCCATACATTAATTTCTGAAAGATCGAGGTAAAATATGAATACAGGGAGCATGAAACATATGTTTTATCTTACAAGCTATGATCCAAAGTATTCAGTAGGCCGGCTTGAATCACTCTAATGCTCTAATTTCTCTGTTTTTTATTATTTTTGTAGAGATACAAAGGAACAGCCTAATTTTTGGGTCTAATAATAGACTAAAATGCGATATTAAAAATTCGTAAAGCTATTAATTTAACTATTATCGTGAAATAGATTTCAAAAGGATAGGCCGGAACCACTCAACAGCCAACTAAGATCATACATACATACATAATCATACATATTGTGTCAGAACATACAATGACACCACGTGCAGCTCGAACAACTCAACGGAGCATACAACATGTAATAAACATATACATGTAGCAGAATTTAATCAACGGTAACATGCCCACATCATACGTAACCATACACGTGTACCAGAATCTAATCGACAGTAACAGGCTCACATCATAACTCACTGCTAGTAGGATCATACAGAGAAGCACACATTAACGTGAAAATTATGACGCAAGTGTACGTGCCGAATCAAGTAATAAAAATGATCAAAAAATATCATCCCATGAGGAATTAGTACTATAAGTTCTTAATTACCAAAACTAATTTAATTAATTACATATATGATATAAAAGACATCATTTAATTACATAGAAAAATAAATCAAAACAAGAAAAACTCTTGTTGGAAAAGTGTCATCTTCTTCTGATCCAAATTCTTCATCGTTCCTTCTCGTCTTTCGTGTTATCATCCAGCCATCCCCTAGTCATCCCGAGTCTTTCCAAGAGTTCTCTTTAAAACCCTCCAGTTTTTTCTTCTTAGATAATATTTACTTCATGAATTTAGCATAGCTCGGTATCTTCTCTAGAGCTTCGACAAATGGGATATTTATAAAAAACTTCTTAAACACTTCCAAGAATTGTTGAAATTTACTATTTTGTTTACTTTTCTATAATCTCTAAGGATATGGAACTCATGAGGACTGGTTATATTGATCAAGCCCCTTAGGTGGTAGGACTTCCACCCACCCATCCTTGTTTTCTTCATCTCGTTCAACCTCCTCTTGATTAGCCATAAAAATTGGTGTCCTTTGATTGTGAGGATTTTCTAATTCTTTACCGCTTCTCAATGTAATGACTTTACATTCTTTACCCTATCCCCTAGGATTTGGAGTATCACTAGGGAGTCCACCTTATGGCTTATTAATCAATGTACTAGCAATTTGACCCATTTGAGTCTTCAAATTCCTCATGGAATCCTACTGATTTTGTATAAATTGTATAAATATTTCTTCCATTGTTGGTTTCTTTTCCTGAGGTTGTGCTCTATTCTATTGAAAACCTGGAGGAGCTTATTGTCGTGAACCTGACGTTGAGGCTTGACTGCCTTCCCATGCAAAATTCGGATGATTCCTCCATCCTAGAAGAAATTATAACGCAAGTAGACGTGTCGAATCAAGTAATAAAAGTGATAAGAAAGTATCGACCCATGAGGAATTAATACTAGAAGTTTCAATTACCAAAATTAATTTAACTAATTAAACTTAAATGAAAATGAATTCAAAGAGTGATTAAATATGAATTAAAACTAAAATAATTTAATATGTAATATTTAAATCAAATATTCAAGACGACAAACCTAGGATTTTCAATTTCACCTAGTGCTCTATACGATTAAAGTTATAACTTCTAACTATGAATTGCACAATTGGATCATTAACCACTCAGAGTTAATTATTCATGACATCTCTTAGATTCACTATAAACTTATCACTTGCACCCAACTTCTATATTTCTATGAAATTGTGTATACAAAATGATACATTAATCTCCACCTTTAATAGTTACCCAAGATATATGAGTATATCTCTATCTCATATGTAAATCACCCTAAAAAGATGAACATAGGCTATTTTATTCAATGACAAATTCAATATTTCTATCTCTAGACAAGATCAAATCTCTAGATCTGACAATAGCTAGTCAATCTAATGATAACATTAAGAACAAAATAAAATAGATGATCCAAAAACACAATCACATAAATAAAAATTAATAACCTTTAATAGACCATGCACTATTTGTCATTGAAAATCTTAGAAAAGAACTTACCCCATAAAATATTCAACTAAACTCAAGAAATTCATATGTGATATGAAAGACATCATTTA
>JAURVB010007417.1:0-21313 GCA_033002965.1 Piper betle
ATTCCTGAGCTGGTGGCTTTTTAACACCAGTTTCTGATGAGCACTTTCACAATAAGTTCGCCACATTATTGACTTTTGTAATATTTCTGCAATGTTCAACCCTTTTTCATCAATGTTAACTAGCTTCTTCCGAAAGTCTGAGTAATTTAAGATTTTTTTCGATGGTTATAAAACTAGCTGTGGTCATTGAATTTTTTTAAGCAGAGTCTTCTAGAGATTATTAAGATTCGTGTTCAACATATGTCTGCACTTGTGCTAAAAATCCTCATTAAGCATCTACTCAATCTATCAGGTTTCTGCTGCGGGTAAGGTTTATGATGGAGCCAAATACAGAAACCATTAAAAAAATATCTCCATGTGATACAGAAGCTCTAAAGAAGTGTTTGGAGGAACACAAAGGGGATTATGAGAAGTGTCGATCGCATATAGAAGCATTTAAATCTTCCTGCTCTCTAAAGAAACCACCCTCTACACAACCTCAAAGCTCACCAAAAGTAACTTCATGACTTCATATGGATGATGCTCATGGTAGTTAAAAATGTTATTTATTTGGCCAATGATTCTGTATTATTTTTTGTGTGAGGGTGCAATTCCTTCCTTTCTATCTTGAACTTCAGTTTTACCAGAAAAACTGGAGGCTTAATATGATGGTTGTGGAATTGTGTCTTAGTTGCTCTCTTCACAATCCATTTTAAATGGAAGGTCTCTAATTTGAGCTTATTTAGTGATATGTTGTTTCAGACCTTGCAGCTATGGTCTGTTCCTAGTGCATAGGATTGACTTAAGTACTGCGTTGAAACTCCCTCAGTTTGTTTCATTGCTTGCCGTGAGCCACCATCCCATGATATGCAGACTCAGTTTCTCTGACAACCATGTTGGCGCCATGTACAAAATACCCGCAATCTGGAGGTTATCAGGTGTGTCTGATCCTTATGAACAGTAATTTTACAGAATGGTAGGTTGAAGATTTCGAAGAACCCATAGGACACTCGCATGCAGTTCCTGAAATGTTCTGAGTTTTGAAAGCCATCAATGCCTGTTGTAGTGTTTGAAAAATGTAAACGAGAAATATCAATGCTTGTAAGGGCAGTATACAACTAATCTATGAAATCCTTAAGACTATAAGCACAAAAGATGTCAGTATTCCGCAACCTGATTCATTACAGTATGAAAAACTTATTCTGTTTTACATTCTCTTGGGTATTATCCTTTTTTTAATAAAAAAGAAAAGAAATATGGATGCCTAATGAAGTCATGTAAGCTCAGATTGGTGGCATGGGTTTATACTCCAAAAATTGCGTTTTCTGAGAAACCTTTAGAAGATTAAATTGATTTAATTGAATCTAGTTCAAGAATAAATAAAATTGTAAATATAGTAAGTAATGTAAATATAGTATAAAATTACCTACCTTTGATACACAGAAAATAAATATCTATGGCCGAAAATTACTGGTCATTCGTCAAAATCTCACATCAAAACATCCAAACGAAAATACAAAATCCAATTCGGGCAGAAATATATAAAAGGTGAGTAGGAGGCCCGGAGGCGGATATCAAGTTAACGGTAATATCCTTAGCCTTTTGATCATTCTATGCTCGAGCCTATGAAGAATAATAGGCGATTTATAGTACATATAAATTTTACTTTTATAAATAAATTCTTCTTAAATAATAAGATAGACTATAATTATATAATATATTAGATATAAAAATAAATTTTAATTGAATAAGAAAATACACTATAATAATTTAATTTTTCATGTTATATTTTAATCGGGCAAATCTCTTTTTTAATCAAAGACAGCATTGTGTTCATCCCTTTATTAATAAAATTAGAATATATAGGTACATGTGGGATATTACCCATTCCAAAAAATAATAAACTAGCCATACTATTCTATGCGAAGACCAGATGAGCCTGAAAAATAAAGAATAAAGAAATAGTAATTGAGTCAAAATGAGTTGTGTCTCTACCCAAACAAGTCTTCTGCACATATTGCTTACAGTGTTGCCGTCTACCAACAGAGTTTGTTGTAATAATGTACCCAATAATAAACTTGTGTCGAACACTTCGGCCCTTTAAAAAAGATTCAACATTCAATTCTTGTGGTAAAAGTAATTTTGAGAAGGTGAATAGAAAAACCATAGCAATTCAAAGGTTTTTCTACTTTGCAAGCGTAATAATACTAAGATAAATATTTGCCAATTCTGAGTCTCCATATAATACAAGCTGCTCCAGTAAGTACTATACCAGTAAGTAAATATTTATTTTATCCAAACCTTCCACTACTGGTTGACCGAGCTGGAACTTCACTGATGGTTTGTTAAGGTGTCGTTGCTCTTCTTTCTTCTTTGCTGTCTGTGATAACTCTTCCGTCTGCTCAGTAGACGTTGTTCACCGTCACATTATGCTTAAGCTCCTTCTTTATGTCATTATAATGATGTTATACTAGTTTTACCTTTTTAGTTGTTGATTTCTCCATCTGGGTCACTGCAAGACTTCATTTTTGAAACCAAAGTTTGATTGTTTCCATGCCTCTTCTGGTAACATTGTAGTTGGAACAGTTAACTGCGTTTTAGCTGTGAATTTCCAAGTTAAGGGAGACGAATGAAGTTGTTTATGGTTTCTTGCTACACTTTTAACTGGGAAAGTTGAGTTGATCCTTGTGTTTGTGCTAGTCAACGCACTTTCTAGAGATGAAGATTGCGTGGGGTGAACTTCCTGCATTATTTGCAATCCTCAACTCTTTCTTATCTGTTTTCAGTTCGTCCAGTTTCACCCCTTGTCACCACCTGCGCCATTTGTTACTAGTGTAAGTCTCCTTTTTCATAACTTTTTACCAGTCATTTTTACTAGACTATAATGAAAAATTACTCGGTATCGATACTGTATTTGAAGGAATATTGTTCTGTATGTGAGTAGAGGGAGTGGAGAGGAGCAGCAATCGGGTTTTAATTTGAGGAAGGGCCATCATCATCATCGTCACAAATCCAGGATTGTGATGGAAGAGTTCACTTTTCCTGCAAATAGTGCCCCCTTTAATAGCTGCCACGCTTCCACTATAGTTGAGGTAATCTAGGGCTATTTGGTTCATGAGAATGTGGCTAATACATATGCTTAATCGGATGGAGATTATTTTGAATTTATTTCTAGATTGAGAAAGGCCATTTTCTGGTAGCCTACTTTGGTGGCAGCTCAGAGGGAGCACCTGATGTCAAAATCTGGTTGCAAAGATAGAAGGTGTGAGGGATGTATCTGTTGCCTTTAATCCTTGGTTTGCTGAGCATTTTAGGGTCACCATGCCTATTCCTTGTGGGAATTTTGTTGTTCCTTCTATATGTGAAATCACATGTGAACTCTTAGCAGCTAGATTGTGATCTTTGATTTCTTAGTGTGAAATAGTAGTTATTGTGGAATGACTACTTGATATGCTTTAACTGTGTTTTTGTCAACTATTGACTAAATGATCATATTGCTACATTACTTCCGATCACTGTTATCTCACCCTCAATAACTTATGATTACGGCCAAAAGTTTTTAAGCTGTGTGATGGAAGTGGTTGTTCTCTTTGTGCCAGTAGAATGTGATTTTGAACAATTTGGTTGCATCTGTTTGTTAAAATCTCCACATCTTTTGGAAGAACTTATCTTTGAAATTCATTTTATAGGGAATTTTGAACAAGAGGGAAGATAATGCATGTTAAGAATTCTTCCTGTCAATTTTGTTGTTGAATACAAAAATGATTATTAACTCGTGAGAAAATAACTTTGCCTAATTTTACTCATCTAATCCTCATGTTGGCACAGAATGGATGCTGGAGTTTTCCAGAGGCAGTGGATGAAGAACCAAATGTCCCCATGTGGAACCCTGTTTTGTTCAAGCTTCCATCTGGCGAGTTACTGCTCTTCTACAAAATTGGCCAAGAAGTTCAAAAGTGAGTCTTCCAATGTCTATCTCATTTAAATTTAATCTTTGCACATCCTACAGATCACATATATGCAATTTTTTTCATAAGTGCACCATCCTCCAACAATAATTATAAATTCAAGTCAAGCTCTCTCACATAAAGCTCTGAACACTATTTTCTCTAACACTTCTTTGCAATTTCTCTGACTCTTTTTCCTTTTTCTCCTTTAACATATTGTATGTGACATATAAATAAGTGAATGAGGTCTATCTGCTTCTAGTTGCAAACGAAAAATGTCATATCCGGCAATCCATTTGAAATTTCACTTCATGATTATTTAGAGTATGATTTTAATTCTGCAGAACAATATTTGCAGATGGATTGGCTGTATGAAACGGTCATCTGATGGGGGCATTACTTGGTCTAACAGAGAACAGCTTCCACCAGGCATACTGGGTCCTATTAAAAATAAGGTACAATGGAATCACTGTACAAGGAAAGGAGGGAGAAGTCTCTTGTCAGCTAATGTAGATGCTTGTGGTTAAGCTTTTGATTCAATTATGTTTTTCAGCCATTGTTGTTACAAAATGGCAACTTGCTTTGTGGGTCTTCTGTTGAGAGCTGGAATTCTTGGGGTGCATGGATGGAGGTGATCTTAAGATCAACATTTGCATCTTTATTTGAGGCCCAATAGGAATGCTTTAAAAATCTACACAGGTTATGCTGTAGGTTACAACAGATTCAGGCCTTACTTGGAAGAAACATGGACCAATATACATTCAGGGTGAATCTCTCAGTGTAATTCAGCCAGTTCCCTACCAGACTAAAAATGGAACTCTGCGCGTCCTCTTGCGATCATTCCCTGGCATTGACCGAATATGCATGTCTGAATCCTTTGATGGTGGATTGACATGGAGCTTGGCAAAGCTTACAGAACTTCCAAATCCAAATTCAGGTGGCAAAGCTTTCGAAATGGAGAATATTTTCGCCTTAAGTTTTCCCTTTGAGATGTATTTGAAGTGTTGGATTTTGCTAGGCATCGACGGCATCAAACTAAAGAATGGAGCCCTTGTTCTTGCTTATAACACTGTTTCTAGGGAGGTACTCAAGGTGGCTGTATCAATGGACGATGGGGATTCATGGCGTGAAGTGATGACTCTGGAAGAAAAATCAAATTTGGAGTTCTCTTACCCTGCTGTTATTGAGGCCAGTGATGGTCTTGTACACATAACTTACACCTATAACAGGACGCAGATCAAGGTTGCAACTTCTTTAATTTGTGAATTTATGAGTTAAAACATTTCTGATATGTAGGCTTTTATAAATATTGTATACTATTTATCTGTATTGACACCTTTTTTCTCTTTTGAATGCAGCATGTTGTTTTGGATGCTCACAAGCTCTTGGACAAATATGATGAGCTTCTGCTATAGAAGCTAAGATACCTTGAGCTGCTGTATTCATTGGATGAGTTTGCTTCTGCTGCCTATGGCACTCTGAATCCTAGAGTGCAGTTCAGAATGGATTACTTTCAGTTTTTACAGGATGTTTAAATGC
Organism: Piper betle; assembly: GCA_033002965.1. Taxonomy (NCBI): domain Eukaryota; kingdom Viridiplantae; phylum Streptophyta; class Magnoliopsida; order Piperales; family Piperaceae; genus Piper; species Piper betle. Next base: position 5,466 of record JAURVB010007417.1, read on the forward strand.
CAGTGTTCTAACATTAATGAAAAAAAAAAAAGAATAGTAGAAAGTTGTTTCTTATCTGACTTTAATCTTCTGTAAACTCAGTAATCAGTTATTTCTTGACATTCACAGGTTGCTGGTGTACCATTCATAGCATAAGATAAGAATTTAACTTCTTCTGCCGTGTTCTGAAAAAAGGTCGGCATATTTGATTAGAAATGGCATAGTTTTGACATTCCAAATATGACTATACAATACTCCAAAAGTCTTAACACCCCCAAGATCCATTTTGTGACATAAAATATATTTGGGAGAGAAGGAAAAAGAATTTTCAGATTTGAGGTTCTAATTTTCTGTAATCTAAGAAGTTCTCACTATAATAAGGCGGAGAACAATAACTTTTTGGTGTAAGCTATATTACTGACTGGGATGGCGCTGGGTGCCATCATTTTGGAGGTCATCAACAGAGAGCACATCATCAATCCATGCAACAGTGTTGAAAGCTAAGCTCTCCAACACCCTTGAATAGCTTTCCAAGATTGCCTGTCCAATGTCCTGCATGTATATAGGATCCCAGTTATATTCATAGATGATTAAGATCATCTGAGTTTTAACATAAACGTGAACAAAGAAAAATGCTTGATGAAACTTTCTAGCTACTTTCATGTAAATTAAATTCTGCTTTGCCTTCTCTATTGAAATGTTCCTTTGTAAAAAAAGTAAATTTTGTGTGCATTTAATTCATAAATCTTCCTCATCATCTACATCTTATCCCTTTAAGGCATGATCAATGAAAATAAATTTTGAATCGTCGTGTTGATTGTTTTTACAATGTAATTAACAATGTATGACCAGTTGTTAATGAAATCTAAAAGTATCCCAATGATGTATCTAATACAAATTACCTTGTTATACTGGATCTTGCATGTGTCCAATGTTGTTTGCGACAAGCCAGGATACCTTTGCTTCAAGCACAACAAGAGACTCTCAGCTCTGGTTGCAAGGGTAACATTTTTATCTCCATCAGCTGTAAAGTCCCTCACCATATCCCATGATGGTTTTGAGTATGTTGCACATGCTTTTCTCTGCCATATGTACATGGCAGCCTCTAATTGATCTGCAAGCTCAAGAGCTTCATGTTCTGAGGCCAAATTTATACAACTTAGAAGATGTTCTGGGGAGAAGTTTTCATTTGAGGACATGTATCGATATATTGGATCTCCTACGCTAGCTTTTCCACTCTGTTAAACAAATTAAAAATAATAATAATCAGTCAGAATTTTGAAATCTCTAGTAGCATTCTAGCTAGACGGGTAAGTCATTTCCAAAAATTTCACTATTTCAGTGCAAATTTATTTGAATCAAAAGAGATGGTAATTTCATTCTTTTGGGTTTCACAAGCATAAACAGATCAAGTGTTTTAGTTGGTGAAGCCATTTCTTCTCACCTTTGGAAGATTCAACAAGTATGAGTCTGACACTTCCATATCAGAAAGCACATTACTGTTAATGGCCATGGCTGCTTTTAGGATCTGATTTGCACATTCCCGTTTGTGCTGCAACTGTTTCTTCGATTTTTCAGAGAGACCTCCAGGAGGAACAAGAGGAACGGGTAGCCACCATTTTTCATCCTTGCGCTGGACTACCCTCCGGAATGAAATTGAAGGGCTGTTCTTTGATCTTACAGTCAATGCTCTCTCATCAGCATACTGGAACTCTGTCTCTCTAAAGCTATCTAGTATTTCCTGCAAAGCCAACATCAATTTCAATTTTTTTAAGCTAATATAAATTATTCAATGAAAATTTTCACACACAAAAGAGTACTTACTAGTAGCATAGTGTCTAACTTTTGCAGAGCTGGAAGATTGATGTAAATATCTGCTCTTGGTCTGCTTGTCATTACCTAATCAAGAAGTGAGCGTCTTGTTCTGTCAAAAATGTTGTAAACAAGAAGGCAAACAAACAAGAACATGAAACAAAAGAGGTAGTTTTTGAAGGATGCACACCTCTACATGAGTCCCATCTTCAAAATCTTGGTTCAATGGAACAAATTCAACTATATAATCACACACACATAGCAGACACTTCATCTCTGCTTTCCACATGGTCTTCTTCTCAGGTGATAGAGGCTCCAACTTGTAGCACTGACCAAATACTGTGGCTGAAGTATGAAATTAAAGTTAGCTACATACCCTTCTTTCATAAAATGGAAAGAACATCAAAATTTCAAATACAAGATAAAAAAGGTTCTTGTTCTTTATTAAAATCATGTTTTGATATCTCACCATACAGATTTGTGATTGCATTTGAAATGGCAACAGCAGTACATACACCTTTGCCACTACCAGACATGTCTTCACCCAGCAACAACTTTGAAAATTTTTCTTTCATCATTTCCAACTCTGCAAATCTCAACAGCATTAGAGACCAAATTAATAAAACCATTTACAATAATTAGAAAAAAAAAGAATCAGAAGCAGGCTAGCTATAAACTCACCCAAGTCAATCTCTTCCTGATCTTTCCACTTCTCATCAGCATCATGGCTATGCTGCTTCATCACCAATCTTGCAAGAACTGCCTTGCTTCGAGTGATCGATCTAGCTATCGGCGAGTCAAGAGAATGGCGCGAATCTGCCACACTGCTTTCATACATGGGATCTGAAAAGGCCGAGGCTTCAGAATTTGTCCTGCTGTATCCATACAAGTGTGCACTGAGAGGAGAACCTTCTGTAACTGTGCTTGCTCTATCAATCTGAGCTTCAGAAAAAGCTGGAGATTCTGGTTCATAGCTCTCATCTGAATTTGATATTCTATCTGTTGCCATTTTGATTGTCTAGCTGTGCCTGTACAGACATGGAATTCAATGACTGTTCTTTTTAACAAAATAAATCAATCAAACTGCAGATCAACCAAAAGTTGAAGACCACCAACGCCAAACCATCATAAAACAATACAAACCGCTCTTTAAAAACACCGGTTATTATCATTTCCACAGCCAAAAGCATTAAATGTAACAGCATCCATCCAAATTCATGCAAACACCAAAAGCTGAAAATTGAAACCAAGTAAAGCACAAAACGAAACTAATCCGTTGCAGTAAAGAAAATGGTCCCTCACCCGTTTTAACACCCGACACCTTTCTTTAAAGCCTTCCCTGCTCTTGCTCCAACAAAGCGAGATTGATATGTTTGAAACTCCTTCCCTCCCAAGTACATATATTCATAAAACTGATCACTACTCCTCATAAATGAGAAAAGCAGACATGAACCATGTCGAGGCCTTTCGGAGGGGATTGGGGGACATGAAGAAGATCAAAGGTGATGCTTGCAGGCTTTATCAGAGGGATATGGAGAGACCCAAATGGAGAAGATGACAACTTTTGGTGCAGATTAGCAGCTTGTGATTGATGCAGAGGTTGGAAAGCTTTGAGCTATATGGAAGGTTTTTTTGATCCTCTGCTTGGCGGTTTTTTATGCAACTGCGGGACCCACGCTAGAAAGTTTGATCCTTTTTGTTTTCCGGTAAAGTTTGATGTTTTGTTTTTTTTTAAGGTAAAATTTGATTTTGGTGCGTCGTTTTTTTTTGCACCATTTTGTTTAATATGAGTAATATATGTTAATGTAATAGTTAAAAAATAATTAATTTTTTTACTAAACCAAAAATAATATGCATAATATCATGAAAAATAGATATAAATTTTGTACGGTTACTTAATAACGGCAATGAGTTTGCGATTAATAATAATTAATGAGAATCAAGATACAAAAGAAACATGAATTAAACGGGTGTTAATTTTTTAACTCTAGACTAGTCAAGAACATGTCATTAAAGCTAGCAATTTGTACATAATTTATAAAATATCAATATATAAGCATTTAATTGAAATATTACAAAACTTAGAAATTTTGCTATATGTACTTCTATTTTTTTATGTAATTCAAATATACTATTATTTTATATAGTTATTTTAAAATTTAAAATATTTATAGTGTCAAAAGCTCTGCAATCATAATTATATTATGAAAAAAATTACAAATTAATTTTTTGTGACCATCATTAGTTCAAAATAATATATAAATTATGATTAAATATTAGTGTCTCGAGAATTTCATTCTTGTGAGGGTGAATATAATAAGAAAAAAATATCATTATTTACTTGAAAATAGTTGGAGAATAATTGGTTAATTAAAGATTTATTTGTCGTTAGGGCGGTGAATATAGTTCAAGGGTCCCATGGCAATATATAGAGTAAATAAAATTCCAATTAAGATAACATGTCGCCAATGTATTGAGTAGCGCATTTGACTTTTTCTACAAATTTTTTAAGTCCATTAGTTTTTGCAAAATATTTTTGGCAATAATTAATTGATGAAAAGCATATCATGATTTATCTCTTAATAGTATTTTATTTTCGTTGTCAACCTAAAATCTCAAATGAACAGGTGCGCACACTTATCCATAGTCAACCCTTCATATTAAGCTACACATTTTAATTTATAGTTTTTTTGTTATTACAGGTTTTTCTAATTACTTAAGTTCTATTTAATTTATGTTGGAGATGAAAAATCTAGTTATTTTCATATACTTCATTAATTAATTGAGTGTCAAACATAACCCTTTGCATTCTTCACGGAAAAAACCATGAACAACCTTTAAGGGTTGCTAAGAATAAAGCATATATTTCAAGCATGAAAGACAAAATTGATAAATAGTTATAATATATTGAATTGACAAACAGCAAAGGAAGTTGGTGAGATATCGAGAATTGCCAGGTATTCGTCAACAAGCAATTTTAAATGCACTTTGAAGTTTAATGGAAGAGACATGCTCGAGGGATAAGGATTGGAGTATTTGTAGGTGATATATATATATATATATTGGATACCCTTGAGGTGACTGCAGGAAACTTTTTAATCTGGGCCGTTTGCCCCTGATCTTTTTTTTAAAAAAACCTTCCTCCCACTACCATCTCACGCCGTTGCCGCCGCCGCCTCTTCCTCCTCGCTGCGCCAACAGCTATGGTGTCGTTGCCCTTCCTCCTCACTAGGGATCTAGAGGTTGATGGTGAGGAGGCAGGGCGAGGGGGCACGGGCATGTGCGCGGTGAGGAGGAAGGGCGGGCAACGACGCAGGCTTGGGCACAGTGGAAGGTGGCCGTGGCGGCATGGACCACAGTAGGAGGAGTGGGAGAAAGTTTTTTTTTAAAAAAAAATAGATTTGATAAGACGGCCCAAAAAATTTTCCAACAATAACCCTCCAAACTATATATATACATATATATATTCATTGAAATTATAAATGGCCATATTGCTTTCCAAGCAAGGTTGATAGTAATGTTGATAATGGCATGAAACCTAAAATTTGATTGGCAAGTCAATTTTTTTGTTTTAATTTTACCAGCCATGATCAATTACACACTCCATCATCTTTTACCTTGGCGGGGTCGTTGAAAATAACTTTGTTGCTGGTCCTAAACCCGAATAATGGAAGCTTAGGACTAGTGTGAAAAATGGTTCAATTCTCAAAATTTTGTCATTTCTTGATCTTACATGAGGATATCTATACAATTAACCATGCCTTTAGCTAATTATTAAGCAATTAATTACTACCTAATAATCATGATCCCTCATACTTATATATTTTAAATTAATGCATGACGCATTATTGAAATCAAATTAGCCATGTCTTTAGCTAACCCTTGATACGCACTAAGTAAACACTAAAGAAATATAATAATAACAACGCCATCCACCAAATACCCTGATAATTTTGCATAAGTTGTAAATGGTTTGATTACAAATTTTGCGACCGTATACCATAATTAAAACTTTACCAATTTTAAGACCATCTACCACGAGGAACTATTCGTTATTTTACCGATCTTAAAACAATCAAAATACAGTTACACTTGTGGCTGGAGCAACTTGTTTGTTGAGTTATAGGTTTAGTAGAGTTCAAAACTTTGACATGGGTGCTTACATTTTTACTTGAGATTAATATGTTCAAATATTATTTTCGGAAACAGTCCCTTATAGCTTATAATCATTATTACCGTTTTGATTTAAGTCGGCTTGGCTAATTTTAGCATTTTTTATTGGGTAAATTTTTTTAATGATTTTAATGTCATATTAATTCGGAATGGTCTAGATGCTTTATCGCCCTAATTTTATATATGGTACCATAATAACATTGCTGCTATATAAATATACATATAATAAGAACATAAACTTCATCATAGCATGATTGTGTAAATATTTTTTTCTAGGCCACAAACAAAGCACCATGCAATTAAAAAGAGAAGGAATGTACTTGCTAGGAATGTTGTGTTTAAACTCTAAAGCAACTCATTAGCTTTAGCATAATGTTATCAATACATTTTTATTGAGTATGAATCAAAATACTTATATTATGTTCATGATATTGAACGTGGTAGTCACCTCCAAAGGTCTATCAAGTTTTCTGAACCAAATAAAAGAGACCCACAAGATGTTCTTCAGAAAGAAGACGTGCTTTCCATCTTCTCTTTAATTATCCTTTTGTGAAGCTTCACACCTGGTCTTTCACATGCTCAGCTTCCAACAAGAGAAATTTATAATAGTTAGTGCATGGTTCTGGACCAAGCTCTTCATTCATATTATAATAATGGAAAAGCATATATAGTCTATCATATTATTATATCATGCAACAAGAAGTACAGAATATGTATTGTTCATGCATGTAGCAGCATATTATGAAAGTCTTGTCCTTGAGTTGTGTACATTTAAGGTATGATCTTGATTAGTTTCTCCTTCATATAGTTTTATTATGTGTAACACTATTAATTATGCAGATACCGTTGTACCAAGCTGTAAGGTCCATGCATCTAACTATGATATTGTGTTGGCATTTTAAATTAATGAAATTACAAAACCTGGCGAGTTGATGGCGAAGCGACACTTGTCTCGACATTAGAGTTTGATTTTTGGGTGGCCTGGTGAAAATTTGCCATGCTATGTGGTAAGAGAGTAAGCATAATTGTAAGAAATGATTATCCTTTGGAACTATTTCTCCTATTCCTATCACTGCATATCTCAAAGTAAGATGCAGACAGTGAGTAAGCTCTGAAAAATCTATACATGCAGCACTTCCAGAAGTAGAAGATGATTGATTACCAATTCTTCCACCATAAGATAGTCCTGAAAAAATCAAGCAACCAATGTTGATGAAGAACATGTAAATGAGAAAACTAGCAAGCCCATCACTGATAAAAGTAATTCTTCCCTAACAATTGCAAGTCCAAGCAAAACTCTGCCACTAAGTAGTCAGCCAGAGGCCCTGAAAAGTGAACACAGCCCAACTCCCAAATCAAGCCTCTTCTGTCCCTTTGAGAAAGAGCTAAAACAATGACTCTCAAGAAGTGGTAGAACATGACATGAACAAAAGATAGAAGTAGAAGAGCTACAACATTAGTTCAGGAAGTAAAAGTACAAGAAGTTTGTTGGTAAAGAGACAATGCACATAGCAAGAAGCAATCTTTCACAAGTGTAGAGGGGTTTCAACCGAGGATCCAAACTTGTACCTCAAACATAGGTTCTCAACTTGCCAAATGAGATCTATTTCATTGCTTAAACCATTTAAAATTAAGATGGGAGATCCATGGAAATAGTCACCTCAAGTTGGGAAAATATTTGGGTATAATTTTGGAGGGCAATGAGAAGAGCTGATCATTAAAGGCCTCACTGCTTTGCCCACAGTGATTAACCATGAACAAATAGCATCAATCAGAAGTCTAAACATATAATATTAAGCGAATTTTTAGACAACAACCAATGATCTTCAGAATGCAAAAAAACACAACATCATGCAACCATATTCCGACTGTTTCCTACCATTTAAGTTCTCCTGAGCATAGACAAATTCAATCATAGATAACAGGTTGAACAATGATACAACAAAACCAAACCACAATGGTTTTTGCCCTCAGTGGCCAACCATGGACAAACAGCCTCAATCGAAAGAACACAATATTCAACCAGATCAATTCTACTATCTCCTCAATTTAACTCCAGATGCAAATCATATGAGAACTTTTCACCCCCAATTTCTTGCAGCAGAGACAACTTCAATCAATGATAAGAAGCCAGTTAGGATCAGAAACAAACACGCAAACAGTAACAACATCAAAAGATAGAGCTGCCTCCTCTACCATACACCCAAAAATGTGATAGACATTCATACAATTACAAATGACAAATTAGTGTGTTAGAAATTTCAAGTTTAAGAAGGAAAAAATTGCTCCTTCCATTCCAAAATTGTTACCATCAACCACATCAATTTCTAGCATCTCCAAAGTTCAGATGGAAATGCAAAAAAAGCATTAAAAAATTCCTCCCCCTAAAAACCTGATTAGAAACACACACACACACACACAATGAACATGAATTGCATTCTTCAACCTGTCTCCTTTGAATTGGTGCCGCCGTCTTCACCGGTGACAGCGGCGGCTCCGGCGCCGGGAAAGTAGGCGGGCCCCACTCAGAGGGGTAAAGGCGTAATATTGGGAAAAGGCAGGAGTGAGCTTTTAATAATAAGACGGACATAAGGGATGAAGACAGTCTTTGGACTCTTTTGCTCCTCTTCCCCCCTTCGCACCCTCCTCCCCTATTGGCCGGCAGCGGCGGCGGCGGCGGGCGATCGGCGGTGCACCGCCGCCATCTCCGGTGGGGGAAAGCGGCGGCCTTTTTGGAATTCTAGGTGAGATTTTGTGGATCATGATTTGAGATTTGTGTTCTTGCTTCATGATTTTGATGTTGTGCTCCTGATTTATGCAGTTTATGTGATCTTTTGTTGCTGTCTCGTGAGAAAAGTTGTGATTTTTAATGTTTTATGTGCTCGATTGTTCTGTTCTCTGCGCTAATTGGTGGGCAAAGTAGTTGAAGTTTTGTTGAAGAGCTTGTGAAGAAGACATCTTTGGAGTCTGTTGTAAATATTTTGAGGTAAATGATAGGTTGGGATAAAGAATTGTGCTCAAATGTCGTTGGGATTGCTTTGTGTTTTATATAAGCAGTGGTTGTTTCAATCCATTAGCTTGTTCTAATGAAGAATCTCAAATTTTGTCTTTGTTGCATAGCTTATTGTTGTGTTGAGGGCTTCAGGTATAAGATTGGCATGATGCTAATGTGATGTTTCTTTTTCTTTTTGGCATATTCAGGTGTTCATTTGAAAATTTGTTTGGAAGATTTTATTTTGTAGAAGCTTTGGAGGAGAGGGATTCAATTGTTATTAGTGATGGAGCCTCTGTGGAAGCTCTTATACCTGCTTGAGCCTGCATCTTTGATTTTGATTTTAACTGCTGTATTTGTGACATTTGTGGCTGCCTCCCGGGCACTAAATTATGGTAAAGAAATGGAAAGGAACCGCGAATTTTCTGAGGCGTCGATTACATTGGATCAATCTCAAGCCCTGATGATCCCGTTAGCGAGTTCTTGCAGCTTGCTCTTAATGTTCTATCTTTTCTCTTCTGTTTCTCAACTTCTAACAGCTTTTGTAGCCATTGCCTCTGCATCTTCTCTTTTCTTCTGCCTGTCTCCGTATGCATCGCATTTGAGATCCCAGTGTGGTTTAACTGACCCACTTCTTGTCCGGTGCTGCTCCAAATCTTTTACTCGTCTTCAGGGCCTCTTAGTGCTAATCAGTGTGGGAACTGTCCTCTCATGGCTTGTGACTGGCCATTGGTTGCTTAATAATGTGCTTGGTATCTCCATTTGCATAGCATTTGTGAGTCAAGTGCGGCTTCCAAATATAAAAATTTGCTCCTTGCTACTGGTGTGTTTGTTTGTATACGATATATTCTGGGTTTTCTTCTCGGAGAGGTTTTTGGAGCCAATGTTATGGTGGTGGTTGCGACCCAGCAGGCATCCAATCCTGTGCACACTGTGGCAAACAGCTTGAGCCTTCCTGGGCTGCAGTTGATTACAAAGAAACTTGAGCTACCGGTGAAGCTTGTATTCCCTAGAAATTTATTGGGTGGGATGGTGCCAGGAAGTAACAACGCAGCGGAGTTTATGATGCTTGGTCTTGGAGACATGGTAAAACTTTTTCACTTTTGATTTGATCATTTGCATGCTGTTTTCTGATATTGGATGGTGTTTGTGTGAATATGAATATTAAATCATGGCTACTTAGTGATTCCAAGGAGATAAATAAGGCTGGGGGTGGCTCTGATAAGTGAGGGCCACTAGATCTTGTCTAATTTCATTAAGTTGCCCCTTTTTGTCTGACCATAAACAGTCACCCTACTACTGCCATTGATGTATTTTACCAGTCAGATGGAAGAGGCCCATGGAGAGGTGTTTACTAGTTTGCCTTGGCCAGTCAGATGGAAGAGACTCACTACTTGGTCGGACCGTCATAGGAGAATGAACCCAACCCAATTGAGTTTTTACACTGAGATTGTGATCAAATTAGATGGCCCTGTTTTTTATTCACTTACAATCTCATCAAATTTTTGGTGCTTGAGAGAGGGTGAATGTGGCTTGCAAATTATTTTCTGCTTGTAGTTAATCTGTTTTACTGCTTCTGAAGAGCTCTAATTTTTACGTGACACAAGCTATCTATCCTTTAAATGTACAGGCAATTCCTGCAATGCTTCTAGCTCTTGTGTTTTCTTTTGATCATCAGAAATGTAGGGATTCAAATAGCACTTCCGATGCATCATCGACCAAAGCTGGCTACAATTATGGTTTGTATGCAACTGTTGGGTATGCACTTGGGTTAGTTTCTGCTCTAGCTGCTGGAGTGTTGACCCACTCTCCTCAGCCAGCTCTATTGTATTTGGTATGCATTTTTATCATTATGCAATGTTACTTGGCCATCCATAATCATATGCATTTCTATGATAATTTATTCTTCACACTGTTGCTGGGTATTGTTTTTGGTAGTGAAATTCCTGTAAAATAGCACAACGGCGTGTAACATGTGAATTGTTTTATTGATATAGGTACCGTCAACTTTGGGACCGGTTATCATCATCTCATGGACAAGAAACGAGCTCAGAGAATTATGGGAAGGAGCTGGGCACAAATTTAGTGAGAAGGTCCATTCGCTAGAAGTCTAAGTTTCATTTTTCTGGTTACTTTTCATGATTGCGATCTATGAAGATCAAAAAATTGTCATATATGATCAATATAAGATGGAATCCCCTCCAGAGCAATTCATCATCAATTAAGATCAAGATCTAGCTTCCTTGTCCCTCCCTTTTTTACAAGTAAAGCATATAATTTCAATCTGTTGTTGGTTACAGTTTATCTGGAAAATATTTACATGATAGAACGAGAATGCCCTGCTTGCATAGTTGGTATATAAAACCTTCACTAGTTTTATGATATATATGTGGCAATGTTGGAGCAGTACGAAAAATTTGTGTGTTACAATGCCAAAACTTAGCATATATATCTGCACTTAAGAATCTCAGACAGTTGTTGAAAAGAATGGAGACAAGATTGATACTTTAGACTAACAAAAGCCTTCACATATTTCTAGTACTTATTTTTTATGAATCTAAACCTAAAGTCAACAAACTGCTTGAGTATGGTTTTTCAAAACAGTGATGGATAGCATTCTTCTGAAGGAAAGGAAATGTTCTGTTCGACCCATGGAGCCTTGATGCCCGATGGGTTGGATGAGTGACCCGATTGCAAGAATCTATCTATCAACTGTTGAAGATCGTGAATGCTATTTGGATGAGTTGCTTGAAGCTCATGTTTCATGGATCTTGTTCTTGAATGTCCATAAACAACTCATACCATTCAATCACATATGGCCGAGAAGCCCGAGACCTCAGAAACAGTTTTTGTTTTGGGTGAAAACGTCCAAGTTTACGGACTTTAACAAGTCAATTCAGAGGATGGGAGGGTGGGGGTGGGGATTTGGAGAAAAATTTACTTCTGAAAAACTCGTATGAACAGAGAGAGTGCAGCTTGGTAAAATACATAACCAAACCTAAGCGTCACAGGCCCCTTAATCCCAGTTTTTGCTGAGGGAGCAACCCCATGGCAAACACATTCACCAAATAATTAAAAATGTAATTTACATTTCACATATATCAGTCAGGGGAAGGATCTGATGTCTGTAACACTTGTTATAACAAACTCCATGTATAAACCCCTTAATTTGTGTAAATCATCATAATTTAAAAAATTTGGAAGAAATAATCGTAATTAGTATTTAAGCTCCCTAAAATGTGATGATTTGCACCGATTAGAAGGTTGTTGCACGGAGTTCATTATAGCAAGTGCTACAACAAATCTTTTCCTTCGGACAAATACGAAACTTAGCCTTAGAAGTACTGATCACCTCAAATCCGTTAGCTTTCTCTTTTCTTATTTTTGTTCGGGTCTCCAATACAAATCAAACATCCTAATATCATAATATAATAATTAAAACTGTTTAACATTAAGTAAAATTCAAAAGCACTTAAACTATAGAAAATTGATAAAAAATATAATAAAAAAACACATAAAAACTCGAAAACTAGACATGATTAATCACTTAAAAATAGGACAAATATTATTGTATTTCAGAATTAAATATTAATGTCCAAGGTCTACATTAGTAGATTGTGTTTAACATGTCCACTAAGAATGCAATTAGAAGAAAAAGATAGAAGAGAATAAATATTTTTAGTGGACATGTTAAGCACAATCTATTAATGTAGACCTTGGACATTGATATTTAATTAAACATGTCCACTAATAAAGTTAATATTTTTATAAAATAATAAATAGTTGATATTTTTAAAAAATATAACCTAACGTTCCTTGTAAAGAGATTAATGCCAAATTAAGAAATAAAAATTTATGAGAAATCTATAATAAAAGTTTTGAATACACAAAATTTGCAGCATACTCTATGTAAATCCAATTTAATACATAAAGCCAATTCAATAAACAAAGAATAACTTATATTTTATAATTAAAAACTATATTTAAATAAAAAATCAAAATTACCTTCATGGTTTGAAAAATAAAAAAAATGATCAATACAAACTATTTCTGGAAAGAAAAATATTAAAAAAATGGAAAATTGTTGAGAAATTTGCAATAAAAATTCAAAATACATGTAATTAATAACAAAGTTAAAGCAAATCCAATTTAAAATTGAATTCGAAATGATCATGTAAAGGATACAACTCATAATTTAGAAACTAAGCAAAGCCAATTTGCTAAAACAAAACTACAGATTGTAATTATGAAAATTAAGAGTAAACAAACATTTGAATGATAATTAATAAAGAAGCAATTAATCAGAACATTAAATCAACATTTGATTCAAATTAAAAAAATAGTAATTAACATCTCAGATTAATAGATAAAAAATACCAAACCTTCACAATTGAAAAAAATGAAATTAATAAAATGAATAAACATGAGAAATAGTAATAGTTATCATGAATAAATTCAGAAATAATATAATTACCTGAGCTCAACTAATATGGTGGTGTGGAGAAATTGTATAAAAAGATAAAATAATTAAATAGATAAACAAGTGAAGATTTATCTATACATACAATAAGAAAAAATAAAGGAATTAAATAGATAAACCATGTAGTGGAAATATACACGTACATGCATTGATGCATAAAACGGATATGAGTTTATGTTAAGCATAAAATTAACGTTGCTGAAAAAAACTATTAAAAAAACTAAGGGTCTCAACTTTGGACTCTTGGCCTTATCTATCTATATTATTATAATATTAATTAGTTATTAATGAAATGTATATATGTGCTTAAACTTATCTTAAATATAATTATCCTTTTTGGACATGAGTTTATCTTAAGCATCAGGTAGCTAAAAAATAATGATATACATAAAGTAACATGTGTTTATCTTAAGCATAACGATGCTCAAGAAATTTATTAATGGTATATATGAATTTAACCCAAAAATTGACAAATGAATTTAACCTAACGTGATATAGAATATATATTTTTTAATAAAATTTTTTGTGGGGTTAAAATTAACATCGTGTCGTGTGATGAAAAGCCAAAATGAGATGAGAACGAAAAAAATTAGTATGCATGCATATATAGAGGGAAAGTTAATTTATTATGAGCCGCTCATTAATCACTGTTAGATTGACTTCGAAATGCAAAATACACATTTCAAGGTCTATCTAATAGTAAAAATATGTATAAGCTATGACTACTTTGCCGCTCATACAAAACTTTTTGTGTGTATATATATATATATATATAGGAAAATACTATGGTGCGCTACAAGTTTTTGCAACGCACCATACGCTGCTGAACAAGAGCCGTTGGATCAAAATCCAGCGGCTCTCGTTCATCCTCTAATTTTTAGATTTGCAGATCCGATTGCCCGCCTGACCTGCCCGACCCTCCTTCTTGCGACCGCGCCACCGCCTGCCGTTGCGACCTCGCCCCTGCTAGCGGCCCTGCCCTCCACCCCCTCCCCCGCACAGCCACCGCCCGCCGCCGTGGTCACCGCCGCCCTCCCCCCCATTCGGCCACCGCCCGGGGCGGTGGCGAAGGGAGGGTGGCAGGGGCTCCAGCCGGGGGCGGAGGGGGTGCGAATTGGGCGGTGGCCGCGAGGGTGCCGGTTGGGGGCAGGGGACCCGACGACTGCGGGTGGTGGCCGGGCGGGGGAGGGGGTAGAGGACGGGGGCTGCGCAACGAGGGGGCGAGGCTGCTGTGGCAAGCGGTAGCGCGGTCGCGGGCAGGAAGGCCGGTTCGGGCAGGTCAGGCGGGTCGGGCGGGCAATCAGGTCTGTAAATCTAGAAAATATTGGAAAATGAACGAGAGCCGTTAGATTTTGATCTAACGGCTCTCGTTCAGCAGCATATGGTACGCTGCAAAAACTTGCAGCGCACCATAGCACTCCTCGTATATATACACGGTTTCACTCCTATACATAAAATGGATGGCCCGTCATCGTCGCTTGTTTTGACTCCTCCCTACACCTCCGAGTTTGTTATCACGGCAACAATCCATCTCATACATTTCTTCTGCTGCAATGAGAAAGAACCCATCTCCTATGATCTTACAAAAAAGGAGCTCATCTGATCCTATGCTTCTCGCGAAGCAAGCATTTTTGTAAGTCTATCTATTTCTACATATTCCACCATGGGTGGCGATTGTTGAGTACTATTTATTGTAAGTTTTTTTAATATTCTTGCAAATGTTTTTTTTTTCAAAAAAGTTCTGTAAATGATTTGCAAGTCTTGCTTAACTAATTTTACATTTCTCACATGTTTCGTGACCTAATGATGTACTTCATTTGATCAACAAAAGAAAATCTTAATTATCGCTTGTCAAAAAAAGTGCCTCTACTTAAATTAATTTACAAAGTATGTTTATTATGATTATTTTAGATGATTATCTTCTTATTTTTATAAAATTATGTATTTTTTAAGAATGAACAATCTTGAAAATAAAGGAAATGACAAGGAGAATTAGTGCATCATATTACAATATTCTATCCTCGTATAGAAGATGAGTTCAAACCCATTGTTAGAATATCATTTGAATGTTTGCCGGATGCACTTAGACTTCTACATTATTCAAGAAAGGCTGGATTTGGTGTACGCAAACATGGTACAAATTATTATAAAATAATAAAAACAATTATGTTCTCAAGCATTTGAGTGTTCTAAAGAAGGCCGGTCAAAAGAAGTTGAGAGTGTAAAACACAAATTGGATATGAAGATGATAACAAAAATGATGGGCATGAGTACAGCAAAATAAAAAGAGAAGTACCTCGTGAAGGAAAAAGAGAAATTATCTTATAGTTAGAGAAGATTGTCAAGCATATATCAGGGTAACTAAAAATAAAGAAAGCACATAAAAAGTTATGCATTTTAAAAGACATAGTC
>JAURVB010007419.1:0-94121 GCA_033002965.1 Piper betle
CAATTTCTCATATTACATAGGCATGTTACAAGTGTGCACCAAAATTTATTTGACACATTTTGAGAGGCTAACATAAAAACTTCTTAACTAATGTCTGTGCTAGAAATTAAAGCATGTGGGGCTAAAAATATTTGTTATACAGAGAAAGATATTAGAAATGCCCATACAAAAAATAAAGAAGAGATAAAAGAAATAGATGTTCAATTATAGATTGGAACATTTTGAGCAAATAAAAGAGATGAATGACTCCTTTTTTTATTGCTATGAAGTGGATGATGAGGGTTGTAACACCCCAAATCCGGTTCACACTCATGAACCGAACCGGTATGTTACAGGCCCCGATTAGGTCGGCTAACCCGAACCTAACTCATACGGATCCAATCTCGACGTCTTAAGATGAAGATACAACTCTCAAGCATGGATGAATGTACAAACCTTAATATGGTACTACATGAATGACATGCAAATCTAAGCACACACCAAGACAATCCCGATAAAAATTAATAAGAATTTTAAAATATAACGGACAGAGTTTCCCCTAAAAATGCAATTAGGGGCCACCCTGTCAAATATACATATGCAAATATATATATAACTATATATCAAACAATTTCATTCATACAAAATACAAAATCTAACATGTTGTAACTCATTTTGAAACTTGGGTCTCAACCCACTACGCTTGTCATTGCGCAATCTATTCATGTTCACATCATCTCATCATCTCTTAGTAATTAATTACATCATATCATCATATCTTAAGCATTTAATCACATCATATAATAATATCATAAACACAATGTAAACACTCAATTGACTGACTTGTGTGCAAGCGGCAACAGTACTCCTCCGTCCAAACTGGCTCCTCCAACTCGTAATTGTTACCTACATATAGTATAAAAACACGTCAGTAACAAGTTTTACTGGTCCGGAAAATAAAATAACTATAATAAGCTGGCTATGAGAGTGTTAAGTGTTTAAAATATTTAATATTTACCTATGTTTTTAATATGATTTTGTACTTCTCGGGTATAAACATTATTAATTTAGTGATATTTTTCATTATATTCTAGTTAATTAATATTTTATTAGATATGCTTAATTTTGGTGTTTCAATGCAGAAAAAGATGAATAAATTAAGCTTTGGATTTGATTGGTCATGACACTTGGCCCCACCCAATGGCTACAATTCATGGTGTTCAATGGAGTCGAACAGTTGGAAACTTGAAGGGACATTATAATTAATTAGACTACGTCGATTTGTGAACACCCTCTTCGAATTCTTGTATCTCCACTTCTATATAAAGGGGTGGTCATTTGTTGTTATCATATCTCATCTCTTGGCTTCGGAGTGTAGTGAAAGAAGTAGTTTTAGTTTTTGTAATTTCTTTCTCTTTCATAGTAAAAATTAGTTTCTTCTTTATATTGTTTTCTATTTTTATTATGGAGTAGTCTTTTATTTCGTTCTAGAGAAGAGTGGAACTTAACATGATTTAATTGAATTTATTTCAAGCTTTTACTCTTTTATTCAATCGGAATGTTTGAATTATCATATTCTTAATGCTAAGAATAGATTGATCACCTATTTCTTAGATCACGAGGTTTAATTAGATTTTGGGAGAAATTAATTAGATTAGTCATTGGTAATTCATCATACGACGAGTCTTTTGACTTGTTTGTCGTTGTGGTCGGAAGATACACAACACCGTATGCGATTGTAAGGCAATTCTTAATGCATTATTTTGTTGATTAATCAATTATCACCGGGAGGTAGAAATTGAGGCAAAATAATAGAAGCATGAAGGAGCGGGAGCCACCATGTCATATAATTATCCTAGATCGACAATCCGAGGGAATAAAAGATAAGAGGAAGATTTAATGAAGATTAAATTCATGTTAAGGGAAATTTAACTCTAGAACGAATTTTATCATTTTAACTTCTTCCTTTATTTAAAGTTATTATTTAGATTTAGTTAAGTTAATTATTTCTGTTTTGTTCTTAATTTTATTTTCTTTAGTTAATTTAAGGAAATTCATCTCTCTGTGGGAACGATACTCTAATTTATCATTATATTACTTGTTTCGACCGTGTATACTTGCATGTCACTAAAATCATTCGAACAGAGAGCAAACTCTCATATGAAAGAAAACATCATATACTCCACGTGAACACTCAAGGGCACTACTGAGGAGCCACTGGGCTACAGACCCGGTAGCATCCCGAACTTACTGATCTGCTACTGTACTGATGCCGCTCTCGACATTTTCTGACTTCATTTTTTTGGTCTCAAATCCTAAGCCCTCTCCTTACCTCCATATTTCTCTTGGCCTTGAGCACGAAGGCCGAAGTACTCTCAGGCAGTTGCCTTTAATACCCTTTGAACCACAAGTCCGGACATGCGCTATACTAAACAGTACCTGTAAACCTCCACGTTCTCCGGGTGTGAGGAACTCAAACGCGGAGTTGTCAGGATCCCTCGGGAATGGAACAGTCCGCTGGCACTAATCCAGAGCCGCTTTGACTGTCACGGCATCCGCTCATGGTACGTGCAGTCGGTTTCTCCATCTCTCGTCTCATTGAAAATGCAAAAACATATATATATACATATATATATATAGGCTGGGTAGAGATTTATATAATAGGCCCGAAGGCAACTTGTGGTGGATCTTGTTTTCGAAATCATCCTTAAGGGATCTCATCCTCGAGGGGTTATTAATCCGGAAAACTGTTCGGTTAAATGACCCGAGTTAAGTGGGATCCGATAAAATGCCACTTAACCCGTCCTGCAGATAATAAAATAAACATACAATAGAAGAGCGTAAAATAGAGGAGTCCTAAACGGACCTGGTAGAAGCTCCAAGCGTGTCATCGCGCCTAGGCGGCAATCTCCTACTCCGTACCTATACATCAAAACTAAATACTAACGCCCGCTAACTAAATGATGCATCAAACTCAATAAATATCACACAACATAATAATCATCTATCACAATCAACAATCAAATAATCATAAATGTAAATAATCCTAACTCATCCTATTCATACCAATTTTATTATGTTTTTCTAACTTATGTCATGATCCCTTATCATGCTCCGACTCGATCTACCTCATTAGATCACTTACATTCATCCATTACCAATCAAATCATGCATATCATTACTTCTTTCATGCTCTAACTTTTATCATGTCAATCAATCAATCCTATCATGTTGTGCTAACAGTCATTAATTTTAAATAATCAAATCAGAGGTAATTATACCTCTTGTCGTCGATAATCGGTGATTGCTAGGGTTTCGTCACGCGTCTTGAAACTCAAATTCGGCGCTCATCGGCGTCCGAAGCTCGATCGGGCTCGACTGGATGAGCTCCGCGAAAGATTTGGTGAATTTTAGTGAATTCGGTTTTTTGGCAGGTTCTAGCGGTTTCCGGAAGATTTCAGTAGTTTTTCGGCAGCTTCCGACGATTTTTCGGCGACAACCGTTGGCGGCGTCCACTGGCTGGAAAGCAATGGTATTGGGTACCATTGGAACCTGCTCGGCGAGCCCAACGCGTCTACGACATTGACATAGTTGGCGGAGGTGGCGCCTTGCCGGAAAATGGCTAAAATAGGGCTAGCGGCGATGGGTAGCTAGATCCGGCCGGCATGGGCGGCGATGGCCTCTGCTCCGATCGGGGAGGTCGCTGGGTGGTCGAGGGTGTCGAGGCTAAAGCTAGATCGCGGTGGCGATGGTCGCTGGCGGCACGATCGGCTATGCGGGCACAACCCGGGCGTGGCGCTAGGCGCAGCAATTTCGGTGTCGCAACGGCCAGACAGTGGGCAGGGTTGGTCGGGGCGGCATAGCAATGCCGTGGCAAGGCTAAGCGGCGATGATCAGCGGCTGGGCAACGTCGACAGCGGCAGCGGTGATGCTACATAGGGGCGGCGTCTGGGCAAGGGTTTGGGGAAGAAAACGTTGGGAGGGAAGAAAAAGCCTGGTGGCAAACTTGTAAGTATTACTTGACTCGTCTCCGGCTCAAGTCAAGAATAATAATTAAGTCACTGTAAATCCTAAAAAAATTCCATAAAAATCGGGAAAAATCTCGTAAAATCAAAAAAACACCAAAACATCACAATGATATGCTCTACAACTATCAACCCATCCAAACTGCCCATAACGCGTCCTAATGCGGTAAAGGGCCTAAAACTAATTCTACGATCCATTATATATAAAAATAAAAATAAAGTAACTAGCATACTCTAATATATCTGATAACTCATTCTATTCTGCTGTGTTCATGACGTTATCATCATATACTTGGGTACGCATGACCCTCATAGCCCATACACGCGATTGGCGTCGGCTCAGTACACGTGTTCTGAATCTGACTCAAGTCGAAACTAATGGTCAAACCGACCGGTTCTGAATATAAAACCCTGACTCGAGTCGTGGGTTTTACAAGGGTAGATTAAAACATTATTTTTGGGCGGATGGAATTACAAGAAAAAATTATTAGCTTTTCTCAGATGTAATGATTTTTGATACAACATATAATACAAATAAATATGCACTTATTTTTGCACCATTCACCAAGTAAATCATCACATGCAAACAATTACATTTGGATGTGCTTTTTTGTGTAATGAGAAGACTAAATCATTTGTATGGCTGTTTGAAATATTTTTGAAATGCATGGATGGAAGGGATTCAGGGGCAATTATTACTGATCAAGATCTTGCAATGGATAAAGTAATTAAATTGATATTTCTTTTAACATATCATTGTCTTTGTATTTGACATATCCTTAAGAAGGAGAATAAAAAATTAGGTGCAATTGCTCATAGAAGGAAGTTGTATAAGTCATCCCATAGTTTAATTTATGATGCCGAAAATAAAGAAAAATTTGAATCACAATGGAGTGAAATAATGAAAGACAATTGCATGGAGGAAAATGAGTGGTTAAAATTCATATTTGCAATTCGTCATGCGTGGGTGCCGGTGTAGATTAAAGGTATATTTTTGGCTGGTATAAGAAGTTAGGACACATTATTTCGAAATATTAACTCGAGTCGGGACTGAGTCAAAATCTTACGGCACTCATTTATTACCCCACCCCCCTCACGATGGACCCTTGGCCCAATCCGCCCCTCCCACCCCCAACCACCCCACCTAGCGTGCCACTGCCCTCCCCCCTCTCTGCCACCGCCCGAGGCCACGGTGTTAAATATTGATGGTGAAGAAGAATAAAGTCTAAAAATTTCAAACAAGGATTAGTATCCAAGCTTAGTGTTGGGAGCCCTTGAATTTGCCAACAACATGCACCTAATCAGCTATGCCAGCCGAGATTGTCTCCTCCACGTGAAACCGCCGTCCATGTTAATCAAACCGTACATCAATCATCACATGGCCAAAAATATTCGTCTGCTCAAAGTGGATGATTTAACGAGCTTTTCCTAACAATCCTCTCTCTCTCTTTAAAACAACGAAGTGCAAATATTTTTAAACGTGAACTTGGCAAGCTTCAATGAGATAGTCATTTTTAGTTTAGTGGTTCATATTAAATAATTATTTGTTGAATTATCCATAATAATATATCATATGTTCTCAATTTAAATCGTTAAATGAAATATTATTATTATTATTATTATTATTATTATTATATATATATATAAAACTGCTTAGGTATGCTAAGGGCACGACAATTTTTTTACCCCAACTCTCATCTAGCTATCCGATTCAAATTTATTGGTTTTAAAAAACTAAATTAAACTTTGATATGGGCCATCCTTGTAATAGGACGGCCCCTGATCCCCCTCCCTGCAACAAACACCCACCCCTGGACCCCCCACCTCGCTCCCGCCACGACCGCCACTTATCCCCACCTCCCCTGCCTCGCCCCCCCCCCCTCGCTGCCGCTGTGGCCGAAACCTGGCCGCCTAGAGGAATTTTTTTATTTTCATCAAATCTAAGGACAACCTATATTAGAACTTGGGGGGAAATTTTCTTGCCTCTTGCTTAGAAAAACTATATATATATATATATATATATATATATATATATATATATATATATATATATATATATATATATATATATATATATACACTTTATTTCGGTTCACCCGTAAACCAACTTAAAAATATTATCGGCGATTGAACCATTTACTAATCTTCTTGATTCGGTTAAGCCGATCCAAATCTACCATTGGCATCTCAAAATGTTGATATAACATGTAAAGCATGAAAAAGATGTTTGGGTTCTAACATTGTCCTACATGCATGTTATGATATGCAATCAAATATAAAATAAACCAAACAAACTAAAAGTTTAAAGAAAATAGTTATGTTTAAACCAAAATGAACAAAGTCTTATCTAAAAGTGCAATAGGGCCACCCTGTCAACAACAAGAAATATATATTTATATCAATAAACATAAAAAATAGCATCCAATCACAATATTTCTTTCACATTCTAGTTGTCGTTACTTTCTCCATCATTTGAGTCGAGTCTAAACTTCATTGTTCAACCTTTTCATTCTCAATTTCATTCACATGCAAAAAAAGTATTTATTCATTCACAAAATAGCATTCAAAGTTTATCATTTAAAACAATTCAAAGCTCATCATCATCACCAAACATACTTGGTAGGTACATGTGTGCACAATTTCAATGCTTCTTCTCCATACTCTCAGCAGCACTCATTTCTTGTAGTTCTCACTTACATAAATAATCAAAAGATGTCACTAACGAGTGTTACAGGTTCAAAAATTACTAATAAATAACTGATACGGGTCTCCTGTTGAATGAAAACATCATTACTTTTCCTCATAGAACTCTTATAAGGGCAATAACTAGATATCGTTGACCTCGTGTGAGAGCGTCTCCTTTTCATCTCATCCTCATTCATTGGCCACTTTAAACTATCCCTTGCACAAGAAAAATATTCTCTTTCCTTTCAACCATCTACATCCCCCATATCACGTGGCCTTTAGTATAGATGTCAACTACTCTCACGGATGTACCTTCAGTACCCTTTAAAATCACAAGTCTAGACATGTGTTGCATAGCAGTACCCCTATAAACATCCATACTTCTCCAGGTTTCAGGAACTCAAAGGTGGAATTATTAAAATCCTTCGGGAATAAAACAAACGCTCATCAATTTCAGAGCCCGCTTTGACAAACACACACCCTATCTCAAGACGCGACCATCGATTTTCCTTGTCTCACATTTCACTAAAAATGCGAAAAACTATATGTATATAAGCTTGGGTAGGGATTTCAATATAATAGACCCGAAGACATCGTGATATGGATCTAAGTTTTCGAAAACAAACTCGAAAGATCTCATCCTCCTTGAGGGTTATTAATATGAAAATCCCATACGACTAGATGGCTTGTATGGAGTGTGATACAATAAATTCACCACTCGACATGTTCACTTACCCGTTAAAATAAAACATGACACTGAGTATGGAAGTCAAACCAAAAGCAAGTCCTAAACGGACCAGGTAAAAGCTCTAATCGTGTCCGCGCGTCTAGGCGGTAAGCTCCTACTCTGTACCTACATATCAAACTAAAAGCTAACACAGCTTATGATGCATTCACACATCCTATAATACACACACATCAATACATACTCACATCAATTATAATTCATATAAGATTTCCTATGCTACGTTGCATTAGATTACAATAATTACTTAGTATACCTAATTAGTTCCTTAGCATTCATTTTAATACCCTTCAACCAAATAATTAATATTTTTATTTACAATAAAAATATCTAACACATCAATTCATCAATTTTACCATATTGCGCTAATAATTATCACCTTTAAGTAATTAAGTCAGAGTTAATTATACCTCACGTCGTCGACAATTGGCTACGGTCAGGGTTTATCGTTTAGGTCAAGACTCAAATTCAACAATTGGCGGCATCCAAAGTTCGATACGAATCCGATTTTTCAGCAGTTTCCAACAATTTTTGGCAATTTTTTAGTGATTTTGAGACGACTTTTCCAGTGATGCAACCAGGCATATGGGTTAGCACCGTTTGGCAAGCTCGACCTAATGGTGGTGGTGGTGAGGATGGTAACGGCGACGATGACTGCCAGCAGAGGCAATGAGTCGGCTAGGGTCGGTCAACTTGTTTGATTGAGTCTCGGCTGACCTCAACGGCGACGCTGGGTATAGAGGAAATGGTCAGGGGTTGAAGGGGGTGGTGTCGATGGCACAACGGCGGCAGAGAGGGACAACACATAAATCACCTTGCATTTTTATTTTCATAAATGCCATATTGTATGCATTTTTTCCTACATTTAATTTATTCAAACTCACACTAAAAAAGAAAATAATATATTAAAAGGTCAGACCAATTCAATAATTAAAGAAGTATAAATAAAAGCACTCACTTATTCTTGAAATAACGAAACTACCATACAAACATTTAATAGGTAGGTAATTTACTTAAAATTAATTGGGCCTTAGAGTCTTACTAGATGTAATTTGTGATATTACCACTCTGCTAAAAAACAACACCAAAGGTTATAATTTGTGATATTATTGTTGTTGTCATCATTACTATCATTATTAACTTATTTCACCATCTTTATCTATATCTCGTATCATCCTCGATGGAAGTGGGTGGCAGATAAAGATCAAATTCTTTTGCAAATTAAATGGCAAAAAACCATGCAATACCAAAATGATTTCATCCAAGACTATATAAACGGGAGAGAAATAATAAAATGAAATGAAGCCAAAAAATTTAGCATTATCATCACCCTATGATGCCCAAAATTATTTGGATTCCATGAGATTATAAAATACTTCTTTGCATATGAAAAACAAATCCTCAAGCTTAACAGCCCGGAAGTGATAATGATAACGTTAAAAAAATTACACAGATAGTAAGGCTTCATCTGATCTCCCATTCTCACAAGATTTACGTAAAACAGACATCCAACTTATAGCATTCCAAATCAATTTTGATTGGGTTGTTGATGATAGATACTTCTACCTCAATTGTGAGCCTGCTACATGAATATATAGCCGGTCTAATTCACCAAACAGAGCGCTGGCAAGTAAAGCTACAAAGCCAAGTGGAAAAGATATTTCCCGTTTCTGTTTGTGAGGTGGAAATGTATGCACAGAAGTATACTGCTTCCTGAGCTATCCGCTGTATCGTCCTTCATAAACTTTCCCGT
The DNA here is from genome assembly GCA_033002965.1 of Piper betle. Lineage (NCBI taxonomy): Eukaryota > Viridiplantae > Streptophyta > Magnoliopsida > Piperales > Piperaceae > Piper > Piper betle. Next base: position 9,188 of record JAURVB010007419.1, read on the forward strand.
AACATTTTTGAAGTTCTGTCACGTGATGACTCCCTAAGCCACGAAAAAAGGCCGCTGTAATCTTTCTACAACAGGCGCAATTTACAAGCCTTCATTGCTAACGGAAGAACTCGAAAACTGGCCCATCAACCTTTCTGAATTTGCTTCCCTTAGAAAATTTAACCAAAATACATGCCCATAACATATCTGGTGGGGTTAAACCCGCTCAAAATTGCTGCACAGAAAGGACAAAACGGTGTTACCTTTTAATTATGGGCGAAAATCATTACTTAGAATTTGCTCATACTTACATAATGGAGAGAGAACAATCAAAATACCAATTGGGTACAAGAAGAAGGTGGTCTTCTCCAAAAAGGGGAGAGCTGTAAAAAATTAGCCAGTTCATCAGCTGTACAATTTAAAGTAATTCAGACAATTAGCCACACAAGACATTTGAATCTTCCTCACCATCATATCCTAAGAAGTTGAGATAATGATAATATGATAGTGTCACCATAAATAACAAGTTTGAGAGCAGGGCAGCGATGAAGCTATGTGCAACTAAAATGGGCGACAAGAAGTATTGGACCACTGGAGGAAACAAGAAATCAGTATCGTTGATAGAGAGAAGGAACAGACATATTTCTGAAAGCTAAATGTAAATGTACAATACCATATAGCATGACGAATGTTGGGAAGAAAGAGTTGCAGTGTACATCAAATGCATATAGCCTTGCTCATACAAAAGTAGAAGATCAGAATCAATAGAAACAAATATTTGGCATAATTGGGAAAAAAAGACGGACTTACCATTCAACACGTTGTTCAACAACATGGATGTTTGATGTTTCCTCGCGAAGATATGAATTTGTAATAAACCTGTACAAGGAAACAGCCAGTATGTCATATGATGGTATAAATATCCATTTGCACAATAGAACCTCTTCAGTAATTTTAGTATGTTTTCAATTATCCTAAAATTCAACAAAAAAAGGAAAATAATTCCTTTGGCCATTCAACTACACAGTGGCTAACAGTGCGTCTCATTGCTTACTGTTTCACTTACGGCCAAAGCTAGATAACCATGCCCCATAAACCACAACCAAATCAAAGCCCAACATCAGTCATTTATAAAATCAACCATTTACAGAGTCAGAAGGAAAAATATTCTCAAAAAATCATAAAAACCACTAATGAGACTAGCAAAAATCCAGTATCAACAAACTTCTACAATCTGCTTTAGCGTCAGCATGATCAATTCCACCAAACCCAAATGATTGAGTTCATGCCCAAAAATCTGATTTAATCATTCCAAATAGAAAATTTTATCCAAGCTAAAAGCTATACTTGTATCTCTTCTTACTGCTTCAATCCATGCCCTTTTGGCCTTTGATCCGTATTTAGGTTTTACAACATATGCACGCATGATATTATCTCATCACTACAAGTTAATATTGGCAACTAAAAATTGGGAAAATAGATGTGAGTTTCAACATTCCTATTCAAATGGAACCTTACTTCCAATTCCTAGGAGGCTTACCAGCAACATGTCGCTATGATCACTCCAATTAGCAAGAAATGAAATAAAACCACAGAAAAAATGGTGAAAATGGCATGCGACAAGCTCTTGTCATACCTGCAGTCAAGGATACATAACTATTGTTAATTCTGTCTCCATAACCAGTAAAAGCCATCATACATAGTTAAGCTCTTCCAAACAATTAAAAAACAAGACGTTGGAAAAGGGATAGAAAACGTAAAATCTTGCAAGTATACATAAACAAATGATAGATACAGAAACATACGCAGCACAGTAAGCTGAAGTTGCAACAATTAAAAGCAGAGTACAGATCACCACGAATGCAGGATCATCCCTAGCCCACTGATTTTTAGTTTCTGAAATATAGATAGAATAAAATTGTCATCTTGTACAACATCATATCATATTTAGACATATTACATACAACAAACTGAGGGGAAAAAAACTCTTCATAAAAAAAGAGACAAATTATGCTTTCTCGGAAGAGGATTATCTATAAACGCAATAAACAATGAACAATAGGTGAAATTAGCAGCCAGGAAAGAAAAAATGACAAGCAGTAGCAAAGAAACTTAAAGGGTGACAGCTATGTACGGAAGTTCCTTAACTGAAGTAAATTGCTAGCTATGTATGCTTTTCTTATAATTATACGCAGAAGCAACACTTACGATACAAGATTTTCCCACTAGCATAACGTAGGCTACTCAAGACATATTGGTGAGAAGAACTGATTAGATTTTCAGTGAATTTAAGGAATTAAATATACTCTGCTTGACAAGAGACATATTTATAGAAGAGTTGTGTAAGGACTCACGCTTGTGGTATTTCGTGTGCTGATAACTTTCTCCAATGTAATTTTACATGCAAAAATAAATATAGCATAAATTAGGAGAGGAAAACCTACTATACAAAAAGAATGCAACTAAAGTAAATCTAAAAAGAGGTTAGGAATTTTTTAAACCATTCTTAAAGATAGTATATTCAATGCCAACAGACTACATGTTTGTTGTATTACCAAATCTTATAAACAAAACAATATGAACGGGGGAAAAAAGCAGATTGTATAAAGGTAACTTCACTAAAGTTTTATAATCAATACAGATGTTCTTTTTCTATGGCCTAGGATAATCAACAGGTTCTATGTCCAATCACGACAAGAATGACCTTCACTCACAACACAGCATAAAAAAATATCATTAGCAAGCTTCATCTAAGGTGTAGAAGCAAAGATAAAAGCAATTTATGCTTCAGTATGGAGATTATTGAGCCAATATTTCTTTGAAAGAAGGTAACTTCAAGGTGGAATTTGATAAAGGTTATTTTAAACTAGTTTGCTGAGTTTCCTTTAAACAAGCAAGCTGGTTTAACTCATCAGAGCCCCCACTAAATGGACTTTTCAAGCTTAATTAACATCATAAACACAGCTGAGTCAAGTTGAGCCAGGATTCAGCTCAACTTGGCCCCATTAGCCATCCTATCAGCAGACTGCAACATGAATGATCCACATGGAGATAGTGACCAAACCGACAGCCATCATACAGCCTTCTCTGAGCATCAGAAAGGCATTGTAGGGAAAGGTCTCAGCCAAGTAGACGAATTAGCAAGTTGACTTCATTGATATATAGAAAAATATGAATGTCAAAAATAAGGTTTACAAGCATGGTCAAGGTGTCTAACACTACAAAGTAGTTTAAAAAGACTAGCATAAAAGAACATCTAATTCGATACAGCTCCCACCAACATCCTCACCACCATATGTGGAACATGATGTATTGAGGCAAACTGCCAAAGATATGAAACATACACAAGTTTCGGGGAGGTGCAGAGGTGAAGCATTTGCCAGAACGTATACTCAATGTCCATTTGTTGCCACTGCAAGGAAGAAATAATCATCCCATGAGATCCCAGAGAATACTTAGACAATAAGGTAATATATCTTGCTTTCAACAAGCTGAAATTTGTCACCGATTGACAAAATCAACCTCATTAATTTATAAATAACATTGAAAAAATGTGATTTATCAGAGTTTTGGATCTCTTTCCACTTAGTAAATTCAAAGGAGAAGATGAATATCTACTTCCTACTTTGTTTCTAAATTTTAGACCAAGTTCAGTGCTTTCCTCATTTCTAGTTATACCTGGTGATTTCGAATTTATTAGTAGCTGAATTTTTACTGCCCTCATTGTCGAAGGCATGCAATTCTTGCAAACATCAAAACCTTAAACTCAAACCAGCACTCATTCATGGGATAGTTCCCAGAGAAACAATGGTTCACACCCTCAATGCCCCCAATTCAAAATTTTTCTCCGTAAAAAACAAAAAATTACATAAAACAACAATCCGCATAGCCACTATCTAAGCATCTATCTTTCCACAATCCACACTACGAGAAAAGCGGGACAAACATAACGCCAATAATCAACTACTCTCAGATAAAGAAGCACGAAAGAGACCTATGGATATGCTGAATAAAACATTGCATGATCAGCAACAAAATCAGACTCAATCAACCATTAATCCCAGAGCAATCATCAACTATCATACTACAAAAACATCCACATTTCCGGTCAATAAGAGCTGGAAATCGAAATCCAAAAACCCTAAAAAATTCAGCATCCCCACTATTCCACGGCAATTTCCCATCACGCGAATCTAAACGGCTCCACCTCCCAAATACCAAGTCTAAAACCAAAACAACATCCCTCTCGCACAAGCCAACACAACCGATCATTTCTACCGAATTAATAGCCCAATCAACACCATATAGGCGCACGTAACCACAAAACAAAGTCCAAGCAAAAAGAGAAAGAGAGAGATTCGAAATTGTGGGCAAAACCTTGACAATCCTCCGAAGGTAATGGGAGAAGCTGGAGGCGGAGCGGACCCCAGAGAGCGACCGGCCCCGGGTGGCGGTGGGCAGCATTCTTGATCGCGGTTCCAACACGACGGATCTGAGCTCCTCCTCCGGCCGTCGTTGCCCGTCCTCCTCGCAAAGGTCTTCTCGCCCACTCCCTCGCGCCTGGCAATACTTGCAAACGGGTATTCGGATCACAATTTTGCGGATTCGGGCACACGGGTCTCGCAACATGTGTTTTTTAACGTCTTTGTCAAAATAGTCGAATTGAGTTAACCCGACCGAGCTTTGTTTTGCAAACTAAGCCTATTGAAGCACAACAACATAAGTAAAATCAAATTTTAATTACATAAATTATTAATGTTACTGTTGACACATAGGCCTACACTAGCGAATTTTAAGTTTAGAATGGGAGTTCTAGCAAGTTTTTGTTGAGTCGAACGGGAGCCAGATGTGAGCCCTGTTTGCTTATTAGCAGTACCACATTAACGTCGTTTAAGTGTTTGCAGAATTGCTTCGATTGGCTGCTTAAAGCCGCGAACACCTGGGGAATCTCAATTAGCAGCCAAAATGGTTACTGATTATTCATTTTTGAAAGAAAAATAGCTCTTATCCTGGATGGTTAACTACTTGAGATGACTGGGCTAATATAAATAGAGCTTGCTTCTAAGACCAAATAAAAATAAAACATGATAAATTTGGACTCTTGTAAATAAACTACGTGAAACATGAGCTTTTTTTTTTTTAAGAACATAATTAATGAGCGCGTATGCGCACATTTATTGTGTGCAGTGTAAATAGACGGTGAAGAAAGGCTTGAAAGGCGGACTTACCACCATATTTAGCGTTTGAACAAATTTCGAAGTCGTCGGTCTTCATCCATACGTACATTTACCAGACAATCGCGAGAATACTGACCTGCTTTATTTAGAAAAGAAAGATCTGTAGTTACATATTGCCAGTCATTGGACATTGTCTGTTAGTTTTGCCCACGATAGAATGAATCAAATCAAAACGACCCCAAGTGACTCATAAGACTTAATCACATCGTAATTGCGTTATTAAAAAGAGATCTTTAGCTCTTTCAAACAAACCGTTGATTCCAAATCCCGGCCAATACTCGAGATTAAATTACCAATGATAAGAAGAAAACTAACCAATGATAAAAATGGTAGCAAATCTATTGGGAAAAATGTGGTTTTTTTCTCAATTTTCTTTATTTTTTCCCCTCCTGATCATCTATGGTTAAAGATCACTTCGATTGGATGATTTCTATGAATTCATCCCAACTCTTTGCACATATTTTTCCACCATTCTATGTACAATTTTTTTAAAAAAAAAGATTTTAAACACAAAATTATTTCCTTGTATAATCCCACCGAGTTATTTCCTGGAAAAAGAACTCCTATATCCAGTCCTACTCCATTTTGCTAACTCCGACTCGTTTCATGGTGGCGTTGCGCACGCCGTCCGCCCGCAAGCCGCACCCAGCCCGGCAGCCCGTGCCGGACATGTAACTCATCACCTCCTTCCTGATCATCTCCTGCACAACAGCCGCGAACTCCGGCCCCAGCGGGAACACGCACTGACCCACAACGTTCGCCGGCGCCGCCGCAGGCGAAGCAAAAGCTCCAACTCACCCGTAGCAGGCAGAGTTGACGGCGGTCGGAACTGGCTCGCGGCGGCGACGGATCCCTCCTTGTTGTCCGGCGCCGGTGGAGAAGAGAGGAGAGCGTCAAGGCCAGAGAGTCTGCCAGTCCGCGCGACGGCAAGACACCGACGGCTCGCGGGACGGGCCGGTAGACGAACGCCGGCGGGCTGGAGTCGCTGACGTCGGAATCCGGACTCACTGGACTGAGCGACAAGCACGACGCCGCCGCCGCAGCAGCCGAAGTCGCGCCAGCGCTGTTAGTGCGCTTAGCCGGAGGAAGCAGATCGTCCGGCGCAGAACCGTCGCCGGCTCCGGCGGTGCGGCTCTTGCGCTTGAGGGTGGAGTTCCAGTGGTTCTTGATCGCGTTGTCGGTGCGGCCAGAGAGCTGGCGAGCGATGGTCGCCCACTTGTTACCGAAACGAGCATGAGAGCGGACAATGATCTCGTCCTCCTCGAGGGTGAAGGGGCGGCGCTCCACCTGGGGGAGAGCTGGTTGCACCACCTGAGCCGGCACGACTTGCCGGAACGGCCGGGGATCGACTTGCTGATGAGCGACCAGTTCTTCGCCCCGTACTTCTCCACCAGCCGGTGTAGCACCTCATCCTCTTCGGGGCTCCACGGCCCCTTTATCCGATCGACGTCTTGCTTCCTCGCCGCCATGGCTGCCATCAATGTTTGGCCAGAGTTTGAACTGCGTCTCCACAATCGGAGATGGTGTGGGGAAAATGGAGGGGGTGGTTAATATGAAGAGGTGGAAGGGAAAGGCCGACCGGGTGGAGCCGGTGTATCTAACCGAGAGTAGCCGGTGGGTGGAGGGGAAACGGATACAGCTGGCGGGTGACACGTCAAGGCCTGCAACGAGGGGATCGGTTACTTGCCTCTTAGCGCTTTCGAATCATTTTTTTAAAATTTTTCTGGTTTAGTTTTATATATTTTATTTATTTTTTTCAACATAATTTTATATTTTTTTTAAAGGGGAAGAGATAACTATTTTTTTTATCGGTAAAATAAAAAGAGAAATGAATAAAACTTTGTTTGGTTATTGGGAGATGGACGGACTATGTACCCGACTCGACTCTCTATCTCGTTTACCAGCACTCTTTTCCCTATTCGGAAAACCTTTATGATTACCTAATAATAATTTAGAAATCTTAATATTATAGTGTTCGGGCACGGGATCGTCCGCCCCCTCGAATCGGTTCTGGGGTGTGATTCGGGTTTAAAGGTTCGGTGGGACCGAGGCGCCCTTGCCGCGCAAAGAGATAATGCGATGAAAATAGAAACAGTAAAATGACACACAAGGAATTTTTACGTGGTTCCTTAGGGTTCAACTTGAATCCCTAAGTCAGTCCACGGTGAGATTAGTACTCACAATCCACTATTTCTCCATTGATTTTTACAAGTTACACAAAACAGTGAATTTTTGCCACCGGTAAATCAATTCGCCTAAGATCTTTGACTCCAATGCCAATATTTATCCCTTTCTGCTCTTTAAATCCTTAAAATGACCCCACCAATGTGTCCAGAGCGTCCAAAAACGGTGGGGTAGTAAGTTTAGGCTCAATCCAAGATCTATAATGCCTTCAAATTATTTCTGGAACAATAATACACTGAACCGGGCCGTTCCGGGTTGGTTTAAACCAAATAAATGCTGGACCGGACCGGATGGCGTGCGCAGGCTTTCTTTCCTTTATGCGTACACCAGTTTGCTTGTGGTGCACGGTGGGCCAACTCAAATCCGGGTCACAGGGCGGGTCTCGGACACGATCACGGTTCCGGGTCTGTTCGCGGGTCTAGCAATTCGTGGGGCAGATGGATCTGATCACGGACCTGACAGGAAAGCGGATTCGGTCAGAGGTAAACGGGCACGACAGACCCGGCTACGGCGTGACGCGGCGGCGATTTTGGGGGCTCCGGCGGCGGCTTTTCCGGCGTCTGATGGTGGCGGAGTTCACCCAGAACTGTAGATCTCAGAATGGTGAAGGTCTTTGCGGTGGTCCGACAGTCAGCGGCGGCTCCGGTCGGTCGGTCGGATGCCGGAAAGTTGGACACTTTTCTGCACTTTTGTGCTACGCTGCTCCGATCGGTCACTTCTCAATTTTTTCCGGCGACCTCAGCGACGAACTCCGGCGGCTCTCGGCATGTTCTTGTAGATCACTTCTCCATCTTCACTTGATATCAACAGAAGGTCTGGAAACGACCGGCGGCGATCGAGAAACGGCCGCGAAATCAGCTCTCCGCGACTGTTTTTCCGCTCTGTTTTTCTGCTTTTTCCTTTGGTCGGATGGGTCTCTTCGTGGCTTTTCTCCGGCGACTGCAATGGCGAACACCGGGAAATCTCACTTTGGGTTTCGAGACCACTCCTCCGTCTTCACATTTCACTCCACTTTGGGGCTGGTAACTACCGGACGTGGACGGAAAACGGTGGTGAAGTCTGGCTTTTGCTGCTGTTACCGCTCTGTTTTCGGACTGCTGAGATGGGTTACTTCGTGGCAAAATTCTGGCGACGGTGGTCTTCTCCGATGGACGGCGGTAGTGCAGTGATGGGCGGCTTCCTCTTCGGCAACAAGCGGGGTAGCAAAGCAGTAATCTTTTATGGCAACAGGCTACGTTCCATGGTAATCAGCAATGCAAGGGGTAGCGGCTTCTTCCTTGGACGGACGGCAGCAACCCTCTGAAAAACAATCAGCTTCACAACGGCGGCGGGAACCTGATAGTGGGACTCCTAGTCAGCACAGCGGCAGCGCTTCAGGAACCCCTTCGAGTCGACGGCTTGGCTGATGGTTGTTGATCCGGCAAACTCCAAAGCAGCAAGGTTCTGGCGTCTTCTTCTTGGTGGCTCAAAACAGATCAATGACAGGCTTCAACTACAAATGGGTGAAATTCTTCACAGAAAAGATGGCCGTGTGGTTGGCCAGGGGTCGCCGGAGATAAATCTCTGGCGAGGGGCTCTTCCCCTGTTCTTTCTTCTATTTCTCTTCTTTTCAACGTACGAGCCCCCCTTTCCCAATACGTCGGGTTTTGTCTTTTATAGAGTTTTTCACGCTTCTTCTGTTTCGAGATTACGGGCGTGGGATCCTAAACTGTCAGGATTTTCCACCCAAATTCTCTCCTTCAGTTTTGAATGACGGAGACTTTTTCTCTTGTAATCTCCTCTGGCAGTTTTATAATAGCATGGACCAATTCTTCAGAAATAATACACGTGGCCGGATAAATACGTGCAAACATATAGTTAATAATCGGTTTACCAAAATATGACAAGTAGCAAGTATCACAGGCTTATTGACTCACAAAACTTTGTTTTCTCACACCTTAATTAGTAAACTTGCTGCAGTATCAATATAATTAGTTTAAATTTCCTTAATTAAATTAATTTTTTTAATTAAAAAAATTAAGTCAATCGTGTAAGTGTTATCCCTAACCCTTAATTAAAAAGTGTGAGTGGGTGAGAACACTAACTAGCAACAACCTAATTTTGGGAAAGCATAACGACGCAACTATCTTACCAAAAAACATTAGTGACCGACCGGTCTTATTCTTTGGGATTCAGTTGGCTTGTTTCCCATGCCCGTTGCGTTAACCGGGCAATTGGATTAGGATCATCATCATAATTCATAATAATAATAAAATTAGAAGGGGAGAAAATGGAGAGAGAGAGCGGAGAAGAAGAAAGGGCGTAGAAGAGTTGGAAGTTGGTTGGGAAGGGATAAGTGCTGACTGTCCAGGCTGGCGTTAATGGGAGAGGAGTGAGAGCGAGAGCGAAGACGACAAGAGCGGTCGCGCTTTTGGGAGGGAAGATGCGGAATTATCCAGATTACGTACTCGTCTAATCTCTTTTTATTCGCTATTATATTTCCCATCCTTCCTCACGCCCAGCCTATCCGGCCCACCCCTCCCCCGCTCTAACCGCTCCCTTCTTTCCGCTCCTCCACCTCCACCGTCCTCAGTCGTCAACCTCCTCCCTTGGTTTAGGTTTATACCTTTATTAAATTGGGTTTAGTCGTTCAATATGTTTCAAATTTTTATGTCTTTATGTTCACTGAAGATCCTTGGGAATCAGTCGTGGTCAGGTGGATTCCATTTTAATGTCCCATTTTGATTAGTTTGACTCTTTTAAATAAACCAGTAAAGAAATAATTGATATTCGATACCAAAGCCCGAATAAATGATTTCACTATCTCTAGAAAGCACGATAATTCAAGTGCATCAGTTAGAAAATTTTTAATCATTTTTAATTAATCATCAATTTAATTTTTTTTATTGATGTATAACCAATGTAATTTCTTATGTGACAATGTATCGATAGAGGCTTTCATTGGCCATTTAAATCATTGAGTGCTTAGATGTGAATTTCGAGTTATGGGAAGGTAGGTTGATAAACGAGTGAATGAGCTTAGCTTAACTTACGTTTGAATTCTACTTAAATAATTCGAAACTCATTCGAATTTGATTTGAAATCGAACGAGTTTGAATATACATATTCTAATTCGACTCGAATATCTTTTATGTATTCGAGCTTGACTTAAGCTCGAATACACTTAAACTATTTAATTTTTCTAAGCTTGAATCCAGCTCGTTTGTGAGTTCGAAGCCGGCTCGATTAAAAGTCAAAATTACCTCACTTAAAAAAAATACAATCAATGTAGATTCAACCAACAACCTTGACATCGTCAATTGTTATACCTATCATCTCAATTAATTTACTTCTTTGTTATTATATTGTATATATATATAATATAATATAATATAAAAATTATATTATTATATTATTTTATTGAGTCGAGTTCAAGTCGAACTACGAGTCGATTTCGAGTCGAGTCAAATTATAATTAAGTCGAGTCGTGTCGAACACTACCTTGTTCAAACTCGATTCGAAGAATTCAAGTTCGAGCTCGATTATTTAAATATCAAATTTAAAGTCGAACTGAACTGAACCGAATACTAAATATTTACTCACTAAATTAGTAACCATGTAGGTAGGTAGGATCTGAATTGTGATATCAGACACTTTTGTCTATTTATGGTTGAGCTATCGAATGAAAACTAGACCAATTTAATCTGATGCAAGAAAATATAAATCTTCCATTATCTATTTATATTACTCTGTTACATAAATATTTATATAAATATAAAAATAAGTCCGCTCAAATACCCAAGTTTTAATTTTTAATTTGAAAACGAATTAAGGAGTCGAATTTTAATTGTCACGAACATCACTTCTGGGGTTAAGTCTCCCATTTGAGTCTGGCCGCTGCCTGCTTTACGAGCATAAAAGAAAAACGTCCAGCTAATGGAGGCACATCAATTAAAAGCTTCCCCTTTTATCCCGATACAAAACGGGAACAAGGAAGGCTCGAGGAAGGAGAGGCATTGAATGCAGAGAATGTGCACACATCCGCGCACGCACAACACAAAAAGGAGCCCCGAGTTCCTTCCTTGAGATTCATTCCTATCTGGATTATCCCCATATTTCTATTTCAGATTACAGGTCCGTACGGTGAACGTGGCCTGCAGGCCTCACCCACACCCACCCACCCTCGATTGCTCTTGGCTGGATTCGACTTTTGAGTCTTGACCCCCTCCCCGTTCATTCCCGGTCACACCCTCGGTTCCTGTTATTTAATGAATTAATATTAATAATAAAACTGTCTTAGCTGTTGTGGGATGAGAAGAAGTACGCACTGTTTATTTGGCCGCCTTCTTTCTTCCTTCTGATTGTTTAACCACCGACTTTTCATCACTTCCAACTGCTATAGATTCCACTCCAAGCAACAACATGTTGATCAACATATTATACTTATTGCATGTGTGCAAAATCACATGTTTAATGTTAGCATGCAGCTTCCTCCTTCCCTCCCAATGCTGAATGCACGTGGTTTGATTTTTTTACCGACCATGCTCTATTAGTCTACCCAAAAGAACTCACATGAAATCCCTTCTCAAGATCTCCTTGTCGCTCGTACATGTCGTAGTTAATTAGCATGCCAATCTAGTACTACACCGACTAAAACGTGATTAAACAATCAATCCTAGTTGATGAAATTCAATAACTAACTTTGATTTGACATAGCCAGTTTATAACAGCTCAAATCGTCCGACCGTTTTCACTAAGCAACTGCATAATCTTGTAATTAAACAAATAGCATATTCCATGTTGCTTTTCATTAATGATATACTTGGTAGACATACGTATAAAAGAGCATGCCGACGTACAGACAGGCGCCGGTAAAGTAACTGCCATCGTTGGGTTGGTTGCATGTAAATAAATAATAATAATAATTTTTTTTGTTGTGCCGTGAAGTTTACCGTACACTTCAAACGATGCCAGCTATCGATCACTGGCAGCTCCGATCAGTGTTTTGTCGTTTTTGGGGAAGACGACAAACGAGGCCCCTCGGGATTCAACGCGGCCGTGGTGGGGGGAATTGTCGCGGGCCCACGCGTTCCCTCTGTCATCCGACCGGGTTGGTTCGGAGTTTCCCCAGGTCCTACGCGGTCCTTAAAAGTTGAATTTTTATCTTTATTATTATTATTATTATTATTTAATTTTAAAAAGATGGATTGTGTTAATTAATTAACTGATTACTGTTTATGGGCTAACAAGCATCTATAAGCCTTTTCTTAATGGTCAAACAGCATAGAACACTTTCTTTTAAATAAGAAAAGAGTAAAAGAAAGCACATAAAATAATTTGATGGGCACAAATCCCCATGCGGGAGGTTCAAACATTGTGTTAAATATTTGCTCCCATAACAAATTAATTTATAAATAATAAGCTATTTTGAAAGATAGCAACTGGTCTCGTTTGTGGCCCAAGGGAAGACCTTTTAGCCAGGGAGTTTCAACGATTTTTTTTATCCCAAAGTAATCCAATATTAATTTTTGGTATATAAAAATTCATTTGGTTTGATTTTGTAAAGTGAAATAATTTGCCTTAAAGAATACAAAGTTCAACCTAGTTCTTTGAGGCTCGGACAAAACAATGGCCATGCTTGAAAGGAAGGAGCGATATCTAGCAAGTCTTTTGTCTTGGATTAGTATTTTACAAAATAAATGATAGTTTTAAATGATGTCAAACAGTTAATAACCATCAAACTTTCTCGGGTAAAATATCTTATTTTTTACCTTATTTTATATGTATATTTCAACGGATTATTATTTAATTTAACATTACTTAAAATTATCATTTATTATGTATTTTACATACCCATTAAATATTATTAAAGACTTTTTGTTATTTTAATAAAATATGAGTGCAAATATTTATGATTTTCTTACTATTTATTAGATCTTATTATAAGATATTACTTTTCAAATAGTCATATATGATGCCCGGAGGCTTTAACTAATTTAGGATGACAGACCAGCTGGCAATTCTTTAACTTTTTTTCAAGCACAAAACTGCAGAGGCATAAGTCAGGTATACCCAATGCTTGGAAAAAAAGAAGAGGTCATGTATACCCATCAATTGTTTTTTTTTTTTGGGTGGTTTTGTTTCGTACCGGGTATAATCCATAAGGTTTTTTTTCTTTTGGTGCCTTCCAAGCAAAGTTATATTACCCATAAGTTGCATTGTCATAAAGCCACGAAAGTCGTGTATTGTGCAAGAATTTATGAGGGTGGACTCCGAAGCGTATAGATGATAGAAGGCCCATTTCTTAGATGGAAAATAATCCATCTGCCGGTCTTGGAGTCAATATTTGTTACAAAGCCAAATAAATATTTGGAGAAACTTAGATATAATTGTCCACTTATTCTTCAAATAACAAAACTATAATAAGAATATTTACTGGGTAAATATTTAATAGGTGGATGATTTGATTAAAACTAATAAAGCCTTACAGTTATATTAACTATAAGGCCTTAAAAGAAAATTAATTATTACTATATCTTAGATTAATACCAAGTCTTAGCAGACAGCCACGGAAATCATATTTATTATTTATTTATTCGAAATATGAAGAGATTTATTTACGAACAGAGTGCTTGGGAGGTAAAAAGTTATATTGGCAGACCAAAAGCGATGCACTTCTTGAGATTAATCATATATGAGCAGTGGCCAGCCGGACCGCTAGACCTGGCCGGCCGGCCGCTGCCGGGAACGGCCTGCCCTGGCCAGGTCCTGCTGCGGCTGCCGGCCGTTAGGACGGCCCAAAGTAAATTGTGAGTGGTGCAGGAAAAAACTGCCCACTTGTCTCAGGAAATAATGAATGACACGACTATTCGGTAGACATTTTAATCGAAAACAAGCGAAAATCGTGGCCACTGATAAGCTATCGTTGTTTTGGTGCAGATAAGATGCCTCGGGTGTGGATTTGCTTGGAGCCCGTTTCGACTTCGCCATGGCTCAAGCTCATCTCGGCTTCCCCTTCTTCTCTCTCCCTTATTGGCACCGGTGCTTCCCTTCTCTTTTAATCTCTATGTTGTGAAGAGTTTCTTAATGTATTCATATGTATAGTTTATAAATTTATGTATGGAGTGCAGATGGCGGTGCTGTTCAGAGGCTAGCTCGCCCACTAGCTGGACTTGTTTCGGTTCCTTCAAATAGTTTCTCCAGAAGCGCCTCTTCTTCCGGCGAGGCTCCCTCTTGGCAAGTTCTCTTCATATTAGCTTTACGTTTTTCCTGTCTTATCTTCTTCCTGTTTTGTAACAATCTAGGTCGAATGTAGGTGTTCGAATTAGAATGATAAATGGCGTCTATTTCTGGTAGGGATGATAACCCTGAGCTGGTGAATGGAAACACTTCTCCCTATGTTATGTTTGATCACTATTGTCCTTTGAACTGGCTAGAACGTGTTCCTCTCTTTCCACGTTGTGACCGTGGAAGTCGGTCTACCAATTGCTACAAATTGTTCCCACACAATATTGTCTCTTGATTACCAATTATCAATTGCTATAGTCTGAAAATGCAGAAGCGAAGTGTTTGATCCCAAAATATCGTTAAATAATTGGTTAATTAAAACTGATTTTCCAAAATGAACTAGGGACATGGCTTGATTTAGTGAAGCTTGAACAGAGAAATCAATTTTTGAAATCGGTATCCAGGAGAACGTTGAAATTTTTTTTTCAAATTATATCTGGAATGTTGAAACAAGTAACGCCAGTATTGAGCTCATTTAACTATTTTCAAGATACTAAATTCTTACCTTTGTTGAACATGTCCTTTACACTCCTGATCTATTTTGGAACCTAATTTTTCCTATTATTTTAGCTAAGTTTTGTCGAATTCATTGATACTTTTTTGCTACAGTCATATCAAAAAAATCAACTCAGAGGAGACATCAAGTGAAAGCCTTTTCATTGCCCATAAAATGTGAGCAGAGTACACAGGAAAGTGGTGGATTAGATATATGGCTTGGACGATTTGCAATGGTTGGTTTTGCATCAGCTGTTACTATTGAAATCGTTACAGGCAAGGGACTTTTGGAGGTAAGTTTTCCATTGTCCTTTTTTTTGTTTGCAAAGAAGGTGGCCTTTGATATCATTTCTACTATATCAATGCAAACTATATTTTAGTTTCCTCTTCATATGAGAAAACTTAAAAATTCTCTTTTTCATGTTTGTTATCATTAAGACGTTGCATGGCTGAATAATTTTGTGAAAGTGATCATATGTAAACGACAATGTTCATCAATTTTTGAGAAATAAGAATTTTAGTGGTAGAAAACTTCCTAGAGGAAGCTACAACTTTTACTGGTCGATCACCGGATACAATAACTGAATTAATGTATAGACCTGAGTCGTTGCTTGTTTTCTTAAACTGTGACACAATATTTGTCTTTGGGAAGTCTTCAAGATTTGACTTTGGATTTTCCAATAGAAGTTAAATTTTCACTGCATAAAAATGCAATCCTGCATCCTTGTCACTGTTAAATGTACTCTTTAACAACCATGTATGTATCAGTAGTATGTCATTTAAGTTTTTTGCCGTAAATATTGTAACTTTGGTGATTGCTTGTTCAGAATTTTGGCTTGACAACTCCGTTACCCACTGTTGCCTTGGCGTTAACGGGAGTGGTGGGAGTTTTGCTGGCCGTCTTCATATTCCAGTCGGCATCTAAAGATTAAGCAGTCATGTTGTGAGTTCTTTTGCTGCATCTGTTTCCTTGCTTGGGGAAAATGTTGATGCAATATGCAAAGTTCGTCACCTGAGTGTGGTTTCCTTTATTTTCTTCGTATCAAATGTGCCAGTGTTTTGAGTGATTAATGATTTTTTTAGTCTAAATTTCTACCAAAAAGATCTCATAATCTCTAATTTACTAGAAAACTAGCATATAATTGTCATTCTTACAGAGTCGGTTGACCCTGTTGCCCTCTTTATGTATTATTGTTGTTACGCATTGAAGAACTATGAGAAATCATTGCAAGGAGAACATCGTACCGTACAGCAGGAAACTCGGATACCCTGATTGTGCCTTTTTCACAGCGGTTATTAGGGTCCTACCCTTTGATTCTCAGCGGAAATAGATGGAAGCCGTCCATAATGAGAGGTGAGATTATTTCATTTACTATGATGATTAATTTTAAAAGGATTGAAACTCCTGTAAGCTCACCCTTTAGGAGGGGTGCAATAACCTAAGCGGATTGTGACTTCAAATGAACAGTTGCAGCCAAGAAGAGTGCCCATAAAATTGCATTTTCCATCATCTCTTAGTTATGACGAGTGAGCACCAATGTACCACTACAAGTAATATAAAGCAATTTATCAACATAATAAATAGATGTATATTGTTGTACCAATATGATGAGCGGCAAAAGTGGAATAATATAATTTTGGCTTGTAAATCATAAATAGTTGTTATTTATTTTTATTAATAAAAAGAGAATTCAATAATTGTCTATTATTAAAAAGTAGGAACTTTGGCCAAGTAAAATACAAAAAAATTAAAAAATTAAAAATTAAATTATAATAGTTTATGTATAACCTAAATATTTGGTTTAGGGTTTTGACCGACTGTTGACCTGATTCAGGTAGGTTCTTAGGTTGGTTTTATATTTGGTTCAACTTATACTTCACATTTGCAGGGCCAGTTGGGCTGTGTTTCTTGATATGAGCTATCATGGTGTACATGGGATGACACATGGAATGTGGGGAGCATAATCCGTGCTATCCGTTTTGTAAGATATGCATGTGTTTGGATGTTAGGATTTGAGTGAGGAATAAGATTTGATTAGGGTCATATTTGCGTTTAGTTCTCCGTGCTGGGCTTTTGGGTTGATCATTTCATGTATTGGGAATCTCAGATGAGTCATTTGCCGCAGATCAACTCTGCTTTGATTTGATTGATTTTCAGCCAATTTTATGATTTTTGGCCAAATTTAAACCTCAGACCTCAATTCTAGTTTATAGAGATTTCATTTGGCTTCGTGTCAAGATCAACTTATTGCGGGTGTCGTCGAGAGCTTTCCAAGTGTACATAATATCATGGACCTCTTAGTGGACCCCATATGGTAGAAGAACGTGGGATTGCGACGTAAGTTGTAACACCTCGTTTTGATTTACCCATAAACCAACCGAAAAATTTATTGGCCACCGAACTGTTAGTTAATATACTTTGATTTAGTTAAGCCGATTTAAATTTACCATCGGTATCTCATGATAGTGATGAAATATGCAAAACATGAATAAAATGTGTGGGTTTTAACATTGTCATACATGCATGCTATGATATGCAATTAAATATAAAATAAGCCAAATAAATAAAAAATTTAAAGAAAATAATTATTTTTAAAACAAAATGGGCAGAGTCTTTCCCTAAAAGTGCAATAGTGACCACCCTGTCAACAATAAGTAGTATATATTTATAATAATAAAAATCAAAAACATAGTCCAAACACACTATTTCTTTCACATTCCACTTATCGATACTTTCCTCATCATCTAAGTCGAGTCTAACCTCTATAGATCGGCTTATTCATTTTTATTCACAATTTTCATTCACATGCAAAATATTTATTCATTCACAGAATGACATTCAAAGTTCATCATTTAAAACAATTCAATACTCATTATCATCAAACACACTTGACAGGTACATGTGTGAAATTTTAGTGTTGCTCATCTATAGTTCTGACATTGCTCATTTCTTATAGTTTTCACGTACTTAGATAATAAGAAGACGTCAGTAACGAGTATTACCAGTCCAAAAATAACTAATAACAAACTGACACAAGAGAGCTAACCCTCCTGTTGAATAAAAACATCATCACTCTTCCTCATAGAACTCTCATATGGGCAATAATTAGGACTCATCAACCTTGTGCAACAATATCTCCTTTCTATCTCATCCTCATTCATTGGTTACTTTAAACTATCCATTGCATGAGAAAATCATTCTCTTTCCTTTCAGCCCTCTATATCTTCTTTATCACTCTTAGCCTTGAGTATAGAGGTTGAGTACTCTTAGGCATGTATCTTCAATACCCTTTAAAACCACAAGTCTAGACATGCGTTGCATAGCAGTACCCATAAATCTCCACACTTCTCCGGGTTTAAGAAACTCAAAGGTGGAGTTATCAGGATCCATTGAGAATGGAACAGACGCTCACCAATTCCAGATCCCGCTTTAACAACACACGCCCTATCTCAAGATGCGGCCGTTGGTTTCCCTTATCTCATATCTCACTGAAAATGCGAAAAACCATCTTTGGTAGGGATTTCAACATAATAGGCCTGAAGGCATTGTGAGTTGGATCCGAGTTTTGAAAACAAATTCGAGGGATCTCATCTTCGAGGGTTATTAATCTGGAAATCTCATATGACTAGACGACTCGTGTGAAGTGGGATGCAATAAATCCACACTTCAACACGTTCGCTTACCAGTTAAAACAAAATATGACAGAGTATAAAAATTAAATTGGAAGTGAGTCCTAAACGGATCTGGTAGAAGTTCCAATCGTGTCCACGGGCCTAGGCGACGAGCTCCTACTTCATACTTACACATCAAAATAAAAGCTAACACCTGCTTATGATGCATTCACACATCTTATAACGCACACACATCAATACATACTCACAACAATCACACATCAATCCATATAAGATTTCTTACGCTACGTTGTATTAGATTATGATTATTACTTAGTTTACCTAATTAGTTCCTTACATTCGTTTTAATACACTTCAACTAGGCAATTCATATATTTATTCACAATAAAAATATCTAACACATCAATTCATTAATCCTAGCATGTTGTGCTAATAATTATCACCTTTAAGAAATTAAATCAGAGTTAATTTTTGTCATCAGCAATCGATGATGGCTAGGGTTTTGTCGCATGGTTTGAGACTCGAATTTGGCACACAACGGCATCCGAAGTTCAATCAGGTTTGAATGGATGAATTCGGCAGAAAATCCGGCAAATTTAAGAGAATCCTGTTTTTCGAGTGGTTTTTGGTGATTTTTCGGCAATTTTCGGTAGCTTTGTGCCGGTTTTCTAGCGAAGTAATCAAAGCTATGGGTCGGCACCAGCTTGGCAAGCTCGACCCAATGGTGGTAGTGGTCAGGACGACAACAACGGCGACGAATTGTCCGAGGTTGGTTGGCTTGTCCGATCGGGCCTTGGCGGCGGCATTGGATATGGGGGAAATGGTTGTGGGTCAAGGGGGTGGTGTCGGCGGCACGGCGGTAGCAGAGTGGCGCAGACGGAGGCGGAATGACATAGTGGAGCGTGGCATGATCGCACGGCGATTTGGTGTCGTGGAGACCTAGCGGCAGCCAGGGTGGCGACGACACGGCAGGGCTTGGCGGCGTCGATCGGCAAGGGTGCGGCGGCCAGAGGTGGTGTCGGCGGCAAGGACGGGGGTGGTAATGAGTGGCAATCGGAGTTTGGGGGAGAAAGGTCGGGGAGAAGTTTGGTGGAAGTTTTGTGAATAAAACTTGACTCAACTTTGACTCGTGTTAAAAATAATAACTAACTCGTAATAAATATTTACAAAATCCTAAAAAATGAAAAAATCTCATAAAATATAATACACACCATAACACCATAATGATCATAGTTGCAAAAATCGGAATCAGAATTGGAATTGGTTTTCAAGGGAGTAACTGAATCGGATCGAATCAGTCTAAATCGGTTCAGTTGAATCGGTCTAAATCGGTCATATATAATAATTTGACAATTCATAACATAAATATATAAAAATTAGGTATTGATGTCATTTTGATATTATTGTGTGTATTATATTTTATGATATTTTATGATATTTTTTGGATTTTTTTAAATTATTTGGAGTTAGTTATTATTTTTTACTCGAGTCAGAGTCGAGTCAACTTTTAATTACGAGAATGCCACCCCCAACCTCGCTCCTTCACCCCTGCCGCCATTGCTAGCAACCTGCCTTGCCAGCACCGTCCCACCTTGCCTCCCTGCCGGCCCCGCCCAACTTCGCCTCCCCTCACCTGCCCCGCCCTGCCTCCCCCGCCGGCCCCGCCTCGTCCCCCTCCTCGCACCTCTGCCCCGCCCCGCCTTGCTCCAACCCATCCCCCCACCAGCCCTGCCCCGTCCCCCCTCCTTGTGCCTCTGCCCCGCCCCGCCACCCCCTTCCCGTCGGCCCCAATGGTCCCACATGCATGGGCGACGATAGACCAACGGAGGGAGGGCAGAGGCAAGGGGTGACAGCAGAGGGAGTGGTGGAGGCAGACGACCGGAGGGAAGGGGCGGCGACAGCAGAGGGAGAGTAAGGGGTATTTTCGTTATTGTAAATATTTAATTCCTATTTTGCCCATACATAAATAATTTATTTAATATAAAACTAAGGGTATTTTAATACTTTATCCCAAAATCGATTCCATACCTGATTCGACACTAATTTTCAATCGAATTGCACCTGATCCGATTTAAATCGGCCGATTTCGAGTGGAATTGGCTGATTTTTTCATCTATGATAATGATATATTCTATAATTAATAACCCATTCAAACTGCTTTATAACGCGTCCTAATGTATTTTTCAGCTTAAAAATAATTTTACAATCAAATACATTAAAAAATACAATAAACTGTTATATACTTTGATAAGTTATTTCTCATCATTTTTTTACGTTATCATCATATATTCAGTGATACTTGACCTTCATTGCTCATAACTCACGGCTGGTTTCGATTTAGGATGCGGTTCATGAACTGATTTAACTCAAGCCGACGGTTGAACCGAATGGTTTGCTAATGTAAAACTCTTATCTGAGTCATGGATTTTATATGCCATGTGTCAAATTCATGCACGTCAAGTGTAGTTACATGCAGTTGCACCCCTTTTTCTACCCTCGTCTACCCATTATTTTGGACCTTCATATCTCTCTACCCTACCTTGGTTTGGTGGTATGAATATAGTGAGTAGAGGAGTACAAAGGGGCATTGCAGGCTTCGAACTGTCAGCATTTAGTTGTAACCGTCAGTTTTGAATGAAATGTACTGGCGGAAAACTAGGAGTTGGGCTGGAAAACAGAATAAAAGGGGAGAAACAAACTGTAATTGGCATGACTTGAAGAATTGAATTCTTGATTTTGTTTTTCCATTTATCTTCTTCCTACTTTCTAGAATGATCAACAGGGGAGCAAGGGTTTCATCCCTGTCCCGTCCTCCACCATTTCAGTCGCATCCTCCCAACCTCCTCTGTTTCGCAGGCTGGTCGTCAAATCCATGGCCCCACCGAAGCAAGGGAACAAGCAGGGAAAAGGGAAGGAGCTCGTCGTCGATTTGGGGGAGGAAACTCACACCAATTTGGCATCAGAGCAAGGCGAGGGAGGTATGAATCCATCACCCAACTCGGTTGAATTATCTCACATTAAACAGATTCAGGATCATTTGATTACTGTCGTTGCTGAAATTTCTGCAAAACTCGAATTGTTACTGCAATCGAGGGTTGAGGATAGGGGGAATCTGGATAATCGTGAGGGAATTGGGACACCTCATATGAGGGTTCCTGTTGTTGGGTTGGATATTGATGATCAATGGCAGGATAGTCGAAGAAACACCCAAAGGGAAGAACAGGCAAGGATGTCGGGAGGAAGGATTCCGCAAGCGTACCGGGATGACGACGGGAAGCCGGTTGTTCTTGAGTGCGTCCGGGAAGCCGAGAGGCGGATCGCCGGACATAAGAATATGGAGTATCTTCCGATGGGTGGGAGTCTAGCAATGGTAGAGGAAACATTGAAGCTGGCATATGGGGATAACTCTCACCTAATTAAGGATAAAAGAATTGCAGCGGTGCAAGCACTTTCTGGAACTGGTGCATGCCGACTCTTTGCTGATTTTCAGAAGCGCTTCATGCCTGATTCCCAGATCTACATACCAGTGCCAACTTGGGCCAACCATCATAATATTTGGAGAGATGCTCAGGTGCCCCAAAGAACTTTCCATTACTATCATCCGGAGACAAGGGGGCTAGATTTTGCTTCAATGATGGATGATATCAAGAATGCACCAAATGGTTCCTTCTTCTTGCTTCATGCATGTGCACACAATCCTACTGGAGTAGATCCAACAGAAGAACAGTGGAGAGAGATGTCATACCAGTTCAAGGTGAAGAATCATTTTGCCTTCTTTGACATGGCATACCAAGGTTTTGCAAGTGGTGATCCGGAGAGAGATGCAAAAGCCATTTGTATCTTTCTTGAAGATGGCCATTTAATTGGATGCGCTCAATCATATGCCAAAAATATGGGCCTTTATGGTCAAAGAGTAGGTTGCCTCAGTGTTCTCTGTGAAGGTGACAAGCAAGCTGTAGCTGTGAAGAGTCAGTTGCAGCAATTAGCTAGGCCTATGTATAGCAATCCACCAATTCATGGTGCTCTTATTGTCTCTACAATACTTGGCGATCCTGAACTGAAGAGTTTGTGGCTCAAGGAGGTGAAGGCCATGGCTGACCGGATAATTGGAATGCGGTCTGCTCTTAGAGAAAACCTTGAGAAACTAGGGTCTCCTCTATCCTGGGAGCAAACATTGCCCTCTGTTCTTGTTATTGCTGTTATTTCTGCATCTTTAACTTCTAAGGCCAGGCTTGGTACTTGTGGCATTCAGCAGATTGGGGGCCACTTGGGATCAAACAGGTGCACGTCTATTGCTGCTGGGCTTAATGCATTGGCTTTGAAGCATGGCATTTCGTCACGCCTTGGCCAGCTGTTATTCCTGTACCAATTTCTTACCTTATACTACTCCAATGGCGGATACTTCCTTGTAATTCGTAATCTGTACAACCTTGGGGACAAGGTTCTTGTAAAGGGGAGGGTAATTGGTATGAATATAGTGAGTAGAGGAGTACGAAGGGGCATTGCAGGCTTCGAACTGTCAGCATTTAGTTGTAACCGTCAGTATTGAATGAAATGTACTGGCGGAAAACTAGGAGATGGGCTGGAAAACAGAATAAAAGGGGAGAAACAAACTGTAATTGGCATGACTTGAAGAATTGAATTCTTGATTTTGTTTTTCCATTTAGTTTGCCGAGCTGTCACCACCACCATCTTTGGCTCATCACGGATAATAAGCCCAGCCCCGATACCGGCCATTAAACCACCTTAGCTCGCCGAAAATCGTCATGAAGTACCGCCAATTTCTGAAAATTGCCAGCGCCGCCACGACTTGAGAGCACCATCGCCGCTGTACCATTGCACCTTCGGTCATCCTAACACCGGTGATCGACTTCTCTCAGTGAGATCTGTCGATTTCAACAAGCTCCGCAGCCTTGGTTGCCCCATTACCGCCGGTGACGCAGTTTTGTGCTGGCGTTAATAGCCTTAACTATTGCCCATTTCTCTAATTTTCTGGCTGACCGCCGCCGTTCCAGCCACCCTGACACTCATCACTGTGACCTGATTCACCCCCTAGCCGTCTATACCAACCGGCCGCCTCCCCTCTAGAGCTGCCGATCATCGTCACCGTCGCCGTCGTCATTTTCTTCTCCCTGCATTGAACCCAAGCACCCGATTCGTTTCAGCTATTTTTCTACTGACCGATTGGTCCAAATTTGGACTCGACCCGGTTCTACAACCTGACCCAGCCAGACTTGCTTGGCGTCGTTTTGCCTATTTTTTGTCCTAATTCGAGATTTCTTATGCTTGTTTTTATGCATTTCGGTATAGATGTATTTTGGGTGTTTTCATATTTATTTGTCTATTTTTTATTTATTAAATTATTTATTTATTTATTTATTTATTATTTGACTCGTGTTTATTACTCGATATTTATTATTGATTCGTATACATGTGATTTATTTTATGTGACTATGTAGTATTCTTATACTTTTGATAAGTTGTATTTTAGTGTCTTGCATGATTTATTTTATTATTTTATTATTAAATTATTTTAATCACATGATTTACATATTATTAAAAATTGAGATTGTTTTATTTATATCTTAGTCGTGCATGTGAGTTATTACTTAATTATTTATTAACTTGTAAAATATTGATGTTATATTAATTTTCATGTGTTCATTATTGTGTTACATTGGATCATACCCGAAAATAGGGGTTTTGCCTTATTTTGTGTGTAATGCATATTTAGTTGATTAATTTGCCTTGTTTAGACTATTTATTGTTATGTTCACATACACACACACACTTCATCATGCATCATTTAGATTATAGTTATGTTTTGAGTCGGGGTTTCGATTTAGGCTTTGGAGTTCGAGCTCGTCGTTAAAGTATACACGCTTGGAGCCTGGATCTCAGGTTCGTTAGGGCTCACCTTCGCTCTTTTATTGCTATTCTCTATCGTGATTTATTTTTATCGTAGGGCATGTTAAATGCATGTTTTATTATATATCATTTAGCATGAGCCATCTTATTTATTTCAAAATGATGTGTCAAGTGATGAATTTATAGAAAAACCCACTTGATGTCAGATTCTTGAAAATATATTTTTAACATAATTAATAATTCTCGATGATGAGATCTGTCAAATTGATTTCAAAAACCTAGCTTTGTTTCAAGTTCCTCTTATTTCCTTAGGGCCTATTATATGGTTTATGACCCGGATTACTTTTATTTTGTCAGATTTTGGATGCAGGTGAGTTGTGAAAGATATTTACTCCTATCGAGGAGGGTAGACATGTTATTCTTGATTGAGGAAGATCATGTTATCATTGCATCTCTACACTTTGAGCTTCTCACACCTAGAGAATCATAGAATATCGAGTACCGTATTCTGCAACGCATGTCGTGACTGTAACGTACTTGACTATTGGGTCTCGTGGGCTCTGAGATCGGTAGACATGGAGGATGTGGAGGGCGGCTACCATGCTGACGGGTTCGTGACTAAGATGTCCCCAAATGATGGCTTTGCCCTAGTGATAGTTCCTATGGAATTATATTATCGTTTTGTTTCTTGTGAGTTGTTAAGGTCACTTGTCGTTTATTGTTTAGTTATTTGGGACAAGAAACCTTGGGGGCAGCCGGAGCAAAGGGACACGAGGACTTCGCAAACACACACCTGACGCATGTCTCTCGATGTTTATCTTTTAGTTGTTTTTTTGTTGTTATATTATAACTACAAGTTTGGAGAATTCTTCATTTATTTACTATTAGACTTGTGCATTTTTATTTTGATTGTGATTTGGTTTATGGTATACGCATGTGTACGACTCTTTGATTAGAGTTATGGATTTTAACATCTATTTGGATTATGCATTCATTTTCATTTCATGTTATCATATTTTGAGAAAAAAAGATGTGCATATCTCATAAGATTCTATTTTGGAGTCGGCTAACGCTATTCAATGAAGGTTGGAATATAAAATAGAAAAAGAAGCAAAAGTAGACAGAATACGAATCTCCTTCCACAAGAACCGTATGCTCCCTTATCTCCAATCCTTAGGCATAATGGAACCATGAACATATTTATGAATTGAAGCAGCAGTTAAATTTTGCAACCAAACACAACTGTCACTTCCAGTTTGATTACATTAGAACTTCTTTTGCTGATTTTTTTGTGTGAATTTGTGTGATCAGTTGTGACTTTGGCTTGGGTAAGAGGCGAAGATGGGTCTGGCAATCTCGAGGATGGTGAGGATGCTGTTTGCCAAGAAGGAGATGAGGATTTTGATGGTTGGACTTGATGCTGCTGGGAAGACCACCATCCTCTACAAACTCAAGCTGGGAGAGATTGTAAATACCATTCCAACCATCGGTAAGAACACCGATATGTAAATTCTTCTTAGAATCATTCACAAATATCAATGGTTTGTCTGGATGTTATTGTTCTTATGTTACCAACCGTTCGAACACCAGGTTTTAATGTGGAAAGCGTGGAGTACAAGAATGTTAGCTTCACTGTTTGGGATGTTGGGGGCCAAGACAAGGTATACAACTCATGTCTTATCATCAAAAGTTTTTTATATTATGATCAATTACTACAAGCAGAGAACCCTCTCAAGAATGTAGATCTTACAGGAAAATATTAACGTCTTAAAAAATTGAACCTATATATGCATCTCTTGTGTTCTTGATTAGATTCGGCCGCTATGGAGACACTACTTCCAAAACACCCAGGGGCTTATTTTTGTGGTTGATAGTAATGATAAAGATCGGATTGCCGAAGCCAGAGACGAACTACATCGGATGCTAAGTGAGGTAAGTTGATATGCTTATGTATATTGCATTTTCTGGGTTATAGTCAAATCATCTGATTGTTATCTCAATGTTGGGCAATTGTTGTAGGAGGAATTGAGGGGGGCAACCTTACTTGTTTTTGCCAACAAGCAAGATCTTCCTAATGCGATGAGTGTAGCAGAGATCACTGATAAACTTGGTCTGCAGTCCCTCCGGCAGCGCCGCTGGTATGTTAAGCTCTCCTGCAATTGATATAACTAGTTCAAATATGTCAAGGACAAAAATAAATTTGAGAATGTTATATATTATGTGGATGCAGGTACATACAGAGTGCTTGTGCAACCTCAGGGGAGGGGCTTTACGAAGGTCTGGATTGGCTCTCCACCAATGTACCTACCATGGTCTAACTTTTAATACCAGAATCGACTACAGCTTTTATACGTAGGAGGGCACCATATATACAAGTGTCCTCATCCTTGTTTTTTTCTGATGTAATAACTTGGGCGTGATACTTTTCAAGGATTAGAATCAACTACAGCTTTTATGTATACAAAAGGATTGCAGAGATCATGTGAAAGCATCAACAAAAGAATGAACCTAAGGGCTGCAATCATTTTGAAAGAAAAAAAGTTATATCTTTGGTGCTTCGTCCTGGACATCATCCCCCTTCTACTCTTTCTCTGCTTCTCCCTGAGTTGAGTTCGGTGAAGCAATCCTCTATTCTCGCTTCATTGTTCCACTCTCCCTGATCTGTTTTTTTTTTTACAATAAGTTAAGGTCTGAGGTTTAATTCAGTAAAGTTATCATGTTTACTCTTGCTAAAGCTTGGGTCACTTTTCTCGGGTTGTTTTATTCAGGAGGTCTCTAATACGAGTCAGACGTGCATGAGACCAATTAGTTGCTCAACCGTTGTCATGGATATATAAATTCAAAGCCCTTCAATATCCTTCTTGACGCTTTATTAATTATCATCTTGCAAATGTTATACATTCTAAATTTTTGGGTGAACTCGAGAACAATTGAAGACGGAATTTCATTGTTTGTAACAGCAAATTTTCAAGTAGTATAATCATCAAATACCCACCAATAATCGGAATGAGTTAACTTGCGAATTATTATATGTATGAGAAAAATTAGAATTTATATTTTTCGGTCAGTTATATTTAACCTATGGATATTGTGACGAGGGCAATTTTGTTTAATTACAAAAAAAATGCAATTATATAATTAGTGGATGCTTATATCCTTATCTAACACCATTATGCCACTAATATAGCCATCACAGCTGTATTGCACTACGGGCTCCTCAGCCGAATCAACTTGCAAGCAATAATAATACCTTTTAGAGATGTAATCAAAGCCAGATCAACTTGACAATGACAAACAAACTACATTCGGTTCAGTTTAGCTTCAACTTGTGCTCTTTATTTGTAGAACTTGAACAAATACTCAGCCCAATAATAATAACTTAACAAACTATGAACATTACTAGAATGAAAAAGTTATCGACTCGATTCGGCTAATATTTTCGCCGCATCCAAACCCATGGACAATCTTTTTCCTTTTCACTTGTCGGCTCCGGCTACACCATACCATAAGCAGCCTTGGTATATATATAGAACATTGGGCCAATACATTTTGCTACAATGACGTGCCCCTTCTAACATCAACAACAATCAATGAAACTATCAATTTGTGTTGGTTTTAATTGCATTAATGAATAATGTACATTGCTAGGCAACAAGGGTCATTCGTTGGTCATATTTCAGTTCTTATTTGAAAGAGCATAAGCCAACTCTAGTTGCAAATTAGACGCCCAATGGTTGACATCCCCATTTGGAGGGAATTGATATCAATTATAATCACAAATACCAATTATACACCCTAAATCACAAATGTAAAAAAATTATTGTGCACGTAATTTTAACAAAACTTGAATCACAAATTTCATAAAAAATAATTTTTTACATTAATTTAGCCAACTTAACTTTATCCTCATGTTTAATTTAACTTTGTCCTCAATACTTAATTTAATCAACTAAAAGCCTAGGCATAATTTTAAAAAAAAAATGAACCCACCTTTTCTATAAAAGAGAACCAATGCAAATTGACCTTAAGGGTAGGTTTTGACAAATACAACAAATAGTTTTGCTGCCCACCCCAAGTGAATTTAAGTGCATGTGTTGCCATATTTCCAACCCATGATCTCCATAATAAACTCGGATCAGACCGGATCTCAGTGGACTCGAACCACTACCCCCCTCAAAACAACTTTTGAGAGAGCCCTGCCAATTGGGCTAAAGATCCAATTTCACGCCACCGTTTACAACATACTACAACCTTTAATGCCGTCAGATCCTTGATAAATACTTATTCTTTTGTCGCTTACATAAATAGCCCAGAGTTTGCATCCCCCAATGTGAACCAATGTATGCCCAGTAGCACACCCCAAAGCTAGCATCAACAACCTACCAACGAAAAGAAAAGAAATCAGGTTTCAACGAATGCTGGTTACTACCCACATAAATTATGGTAAAACTTAAATTTAGACCAACAAAAGTTACTTACATTTTTCTAAGCGCTAAAGAGTAAACCTGAATTTGAAGTGGACACAAGCTCTAATAGATCGTTGCCAGGCAATGTTATAACAGGCGATTGCTTGGGAAAAAATATTATGATAACCATCCATTATTACCACCAGCGGACGCACTTTTTGCACTTTGAAATTAAACTTGAAATTATTATTCCACGACCCAGGGACTTGACCCGCACTACTTCCATTTCCAAATCGAACGATCCACTCGAATCCTATTTCCAGTTACTTCTTGTCATCCCACATTTATATTTTTTTCTTAAAAAATACCTGCCTTTTCTTTTTCTGATCTGCAACAAAAAAAAAGAAATTAAATCTGATATGCAAAATCTTGCACGAAGAATCAAAATCTAGTGTGGATTTATTAACAATTTAAAAGGTCTATAAAGGAAATTATTTGTGTACCACCAAAATTCTCTATTTTCTTCCAACCTTGATGAATTTGATTACCCTAAACAAATTGCCATGTATAATCCACATAATTACTTATATAAACCAATCAAATTAGAAGTAGATACACGCACAATTCATGTTATTAATTAAATAAACCAATCAATTTACATGTACAATTGAAAAAAAACTTTTGGTGTGCAAAAAAAAAATACAAACCGCAGAAAATCCCTGGCTGGCATTACACAAGGCCAAGCTCTGCTAGATGACCAAGAATATTATCATAACATTCTATTTAGCACAAAATATAACATCTACTGATTATTATTAGTAAACAAAATTAAACTAATCAAATTCAACCATCACGTCAAACCGGATGAGCGTTGGGTTTTTTCACGAGGCCACAAACGTGATCAGCAAAGAGATCATAAATAACAGATGCACATACACATCAGATATCCTTGAAATGGTTCTACAATTGACGAAACGGATTCAACCTCTCGTTTACGCCTCCAGTAGAAGCCGCTCCACCGCTGGCCGTTGTGTACAGGGCGGATTCATACCTTCAGTAGCTACCCGGCAACCGGTACAACTTATCAATGTTAAATGCTATAAAATTACAACACCGTTTGCAGCCAAACCATTGTAATAATCAACACCTCATACATACACACGGTTATTGGCATGCTATCAGATATTTGGTGGGGTGCTTGACAAAACAGAATTTACTTACGATACAGCCAAACAGAGGTTTAATGGTGTATGGAAATCATATAAGCAATGCATTAGCTACTTCAAATGTTCAGGCCTTGAGATGCGAAAAACATAACGAATAAACGATTCGAAGATAAAAGATATGATTTGATAATTTTAATAAATTCTTCTTTTAAGTGATTCAAATAACGAATGGAATGAGAATAGTAGGTATAATCGCAAGTTAAGAGAGACGAGTTGATAGTAAACCATCGTGATTGATACCTTGTTTGTCGGTGGAGTAATAGTGCACGAACCAAAGCGTGGGGAGGATCTTCTCGGCATGCTATATTCTGGTATGATAATCATCGAAGTGGTAGTGTGATCGGTCAATCAAGAGGAGACGTGAGGCACGGTAAAGAAAGAGGCAAGGCACAACACACACGCCCACGGCGTAAGAGGAGATCCCGGGTATATAACAAACAACCCCGTGCGATCTCCTCTTAACGCCCAAACGCAAAAATATCTTCTTTTTTATTCAGAGGTTGTGACCTGCCATGCGAGCGCACCCAACAAGGCAAAGGTCGTAGACGATTAACACGATCAAACATACAACCCCGTTCGATGATGCGGATTCCCCCTCACCGCCGCCTTGTGTCGATCGGCCGACGCCTTCGTGATTCGACGATATCTACACGTACACATCATGCAATTCCACAAATCGCCACATAGCTAACAGCAATCGAACCATATATACAAGAAGAAGACGCCCGTGCGTACAATTCCCCTAGATGCCTGGCACATAAGTGTCGAAGGCAAAGGACCCATGATCGACAATCTAAGATCAGATCAACAACCAACCAAGGATGCGCGTGATGGCCAAACCGTCGGACACAAATCATCTGCAAGGATAATCAACAGATCGGTTGCTAAGAACAAGCAAATCTAAAAAAACATCAAACCTACGGTACGGCACAATAAAGTAAGCTGAAAAAAGGAACAACGAAACAAAACAGAAAAGAAGCGCGTATAGAACAATAGATCGGAGGCTCACCTCCCCGGATCCAGCGATAGGATCCGGAAACGGTAAAGTAATGGGGACGAGATGGCAAAGAGAAGAAGAGAATTACGGTCGAGGCTGCCATGAGACAGATGGAGAAGAAATAAAAGGAGGGGCAGCCTGTATTTATAGGGAAGAGAGGCGGGATGGACGGCTGGATGAAAGTGGAGTGGTTGAGAGTCGAGGGTGGAGATGGGGAAGAGAAGTGATAGGGTAATGAGAAGTCGTGATTGATGTGTGCGATGGAAACTACTGACAACAAGTTGGGGCTAATGCTGGAAAAAAAGACACAAGTTGGGGGTTGGAACATGAGAAGTAACGGCTAAGGCCGTCGGGACGAAGAAACGACCAACCACCTCCCTTCAAAGCAACCGCCGAAACCGCCATCCCACCAACCGTCCTCACTCTCTAATGTCCGCTCCTTATTTAAGTGGAAGCCGTAAGTCTGTCCTCCTCCCACCTCAGTACTCTCTCCCTTCTTCTCCCACCGGAGAAAGCCAGGAAGCTGGCTGATACAGCGGCGGCAAAGCTTCCCGCCTTGTCATGGAGGAGGTTGATGGAGAATGGGTGCATGTGGGAGAGGGCGGGGATTCCTTAAAGATACAGTTTGATGGGCCGGCGAAGCATTGGACTGATGCGGCGCCCATCGGCAATGGCCGCCTCGGGGCCATGATTTGGGGTGGCATTGCCTCTGATCAAATCCAGCTCAACGGTATCTACAGTCGTGCTTATTTGTTTTTGAGTTTTGTAGATATGCTGCACACTCGTTGCCACAATCACACGTCAAGTAAACATCTACTTCTGTCACAGCATAAGGCAGCAACTTGAACATCATGTAGATTGAACAAAATTGTGAAATATGCTTTGATCAATAAGGACATTCTTTGGGTTGTCTGTCTAGATGAAAAGAGCATCCTTTCGGAGAGGTTTTAGATAGTTAATAATGTGCGGATAATTTGACAATAGTTCCATCCTTTTTTTCCTTTCGTTCCCTTCAAGTTAGTCGAAACTTGGAAGTAAGGAAAGCTGTTTACTTCATGGATGCCTTTCTTTCTTTCTTACTTGGTACTCTGGTGCTCAATTTCTTGAATGCATCCATCTTTCTTTTTAGATGATACACTGTGGACTGGTGCCCCCGGAGATTACACAAATCCAAATTTTCCAAGCGCCTTGACTCAGGTTAGGAAACTTGTCGACGATGGAAAATATTCTGAAGCCACATCTGCAGCAATGAGCTTGAGAGGAAAGCTAACAGAGGTGAGGAATTGTGGTTGTAACTTGTAAAAATCTTATTCCTCATTTTTTATGTCCGTTATAATCTGTTATTTAGAAGAATGATTTTCCAACATATAATCCCTTCCAAATTCCAAAATACTATTGATTATTTGATCCTGATTAAATAGTAGAATTTATTTTCTTTGCAGCAACTATTGTGAGATGAAGTGGATCTAAAGGATTAGACCTAGTTATCCCGTCGTACTTAATTCTTTCATTGACTTTTCTGTTTTAGCACTGCTGTGTAACTAATTCTTGCTTCATCTCATGTTGAAGGTATACCAACCTCTAGGTAGTATAAACTTAGAGTTTACCAATCATGATGATGCTTCTGCTGAGGGTACTTATGAAAGAGAATTGGATTTGGACACTGCAACAGTAACGATCAAATATGTGGTAAATGGGGTCAATGTCACGAGGGAGCACTTCTCTTCAGGCGCCCATCAAGTAGTTGTCACAAAAGTATCTTCAAGCGTGCCTGGGGCTCTTTCGTTTCTTGCATCTCTAGACAGTAAATTGAACCACACTGCAAATGTGGAAGGGGAAAATCGGATCATAATGAAAGGAAGCTGTCCAGGACAAAGGACAGTGCATGGGGTATCAGTCAATGATAATCCACAAGGGCTACTGTTCACTGCTGTCCTTGAGATTAGAGTTAGCAGTGAAGCAGGGGCAATCACCAAGCTTAATGATCAGAAACTTAAAGTAGAAGGATCAACTTGGGCGGTTCTACTTTTGTCAGCTTCATCATCTTTTGATGGACCGTTAATTCAACCGTCAGCTTCTAAGAAGGACCCAACAGCTGATGCACTTCAGACTCTGAACTCCATACAGAACTTGTCTTATTCTGATCTCTATGCATATCATTTAAAGGATTATCAGAAACTTTACCGGCGTGTCTCAATCCAGCTTTCAAGAGGCTCTATCCCTGAAGAACACTCGGGTTCATCAAATGCTAACGACAATAGTTTCCGTGATTGGCAAACAGATAATAGCGGAAGCCTTGCTGTGATTAGCAGTGCTGAGAGAGTCAAATCTTTTAAAAAAGACGAGGATCCATCAATGGTAGCACTCCTTTTCCAATATGGGCGCTATTTGCTGATTTCAAGTTCAAGGCCAGGAAGCCAGGTTAACAACTTGCAAGGCATCTGGAATCAAAACACTGAACCCAAATGGGAGTATGCGCTCTCTCTCTCTCTCTCTCTCTGATCTCTCACTCTTTCACTCGCTCTCTTCCATTTCTTCCTTCCTTGCAGGTATTTCATGTAATGCCCTATTTCCTGTCTGATTTTGGGTACTTACCCATTTTTGTTATCTCAACAACTTAATACTAGAGAGAAGAAAAGTCTTGTAATAGTTTTTCAGAGCTCACAATATGTTGGGTTGGAATAGTAAACAACATAGATGATCGGGGGCTGGTACATATATATGCACATCTTGATAAATATATTTCTTTGCCTCAAGAAAGGCTATTCCTTCGTCACATAATGAACCCAGTGATCTCCCCGGTGCATTGCCGGTTATAAATAAGAAGGGTTAGTATGTAGATGAGCATTCAACCATTAAAATTTTACCATTTATAATTCACTAAATGAATCTTAGATTAGGATCTACGTCGCCAACCTCTTTTTAGGATAAGGTGGGAAAAAAGAATAAGAATGAACCAAGTAATCTTTGTGTACTTCTTGTTGGAGTCACTATTTATTTGTCACGTACAACAGTTGTTGTGTATTGAAAATAAGCTTCAGAATAATTATGTGCTTGTCATAAGAACACATTTGACCATGGTTTACGTTTTTCCATTCTTTTGCCCTATCAAATTTTATTCGGCACCATCGGTGATGTTTTCGAGGGAGCTTAACATTTTTCTCCAACTTGTGTCAGTTGCGCGCCGCACCTGAACCTCAATCTGGAGATGAATTACTGGCCGTCCCTTCCTTGTAATCTAAGAGAATGCCAGGAGCCACTGTTTGATTATATTTCCTCTCTCGCAAAAAATGGAAGTAAAACAGCAAAAGTAATTTAAACCCTCAACTCCTTTGCCTGTTATTCTAAGATTGAGTTTCCCGTTCTACTACTGTCTTTTGTTGCTAAAATCTTTGTTCTAGCCTTCTATTAAAAATCAGTGTTGCTTTAATGACAGGTCAACTACGAAGCAGATGGCTGGGTGGTGCATCATACTTCTGATGTATGGGCGAAAACATCGCCTGACAGTGGAAAGCCATTGTGGTTTCTGTGGCCAATGGGTGGAGCTTGGCTTTGTTGTCATCTGTGGGAGCACTATAGATTCACTTTAGACAAAGTATGACATTACCCAGCTGTTTTTTTTACTGCTCAATCAATTCAGAATCTTCCCCTTTTTCTTTTTCCTTTTTTGTTGCTTCTTATTAGTCCCCAAAAATGGATATGAGAAAGTTTTTCATAAATTTCGTAGGATTTTCTGGAGGGCACTGCTTATCCACTACTAGTGGGATGTGTTACTTTTCTTCTGGGATGGTTAATAGAAGGTCATAATAGTGAATATTTAGAAACCAATCCTTCTACCTCTCCTGAACATAATTTTACCGCACCAGATGGTAAATTGGCTTGCGTGAGCTACTCTTCAACCATGGATATGGCAATAATTAGAGAAGTGTTTTCTGCCATTGTATCTGCTGCCGAGGTAACTACTCTGCTTTCACATTTTCAACTTTTGCTTCGTAACTGGTGCTGTACCACATTGAGGAACCTTTTGCTGATAGATATTAGGTAGAAGCAAAGACACTCTGGTAGAAAAGGTAAGGAGTGCGCTTGTAAAATTGCGTCCGACAACAATTTCGAAGGATGGCTCTATTATGGAGTGGGTAAGCTGAATCTGAATATTATGTGATCAATGGTTTCTGGCCAAGTGCCATACGTTGGGCTGCTTCTTGTATAATCATTATCTACTATTGTCCATGGGCATCGCAGGCAGAAGATTTTCAAGACCCTGAGGTGCAACATCGGCATATATCTCATCTATTTGGCCTCTATCCTGGTCACTCAATTTCTTGGCATGTAACTCCAGAATTGTGTGCAGCTGCTGCGAAAAGCCTAAACAAAAGAGGTGAACCAAGACTTTTTGTGTCAATATCATTCCATGCTTTCATTTCATTGCCAACCTGCTTGAATAAGGAGAGACTATCTTACCTTCTGTTGAAATATGAAGGGGAGGATGGCCCTGGATGGTCTACAGCATGGAAGATTGGTTGTTGGGCTCGTCTACATGATAGTGAAAATGCATATCGAATGGTCAAGCACTTATTCAGTCTGGTGGATCCTGATCACGAACCCGCCGGCTTTCATGGAGGCCTTTATAGCAATTTATTTGGTGCACATCCTCCTTTCCAGATTGATGGGAATTTTGGGTAAACAACTAATTCCTCATTATTCATAACAAGCCCCATCAGGTTTATTTCGAGTGAACTTTTGTTTAGATATAATTCTGAAAATGTAATTTTATGCAATGAATCAACCTTAGAGCATGGCTTGTCACAGTTTTACAGCAGGAGTAGCAGAAATGTTTATCCAGAGCACCGATGAAGACTTGTACTTACTCCCGGCTCTTCCTCGAGATAAATGGCCTTCTGGGTGTGTGAAAGGACTGAAGGCTCGCGGCGCCGTGACAGTCGACGTCTGTTGGCGACAAGGTGACCTTCATGAAACCAATTTCTACAAAACAACGGACCAAAAATCTGTCACTAGAGTTCACTACCAAGGAAATGTAGCCAGCCTCAGATTATCTCCTGGCACGGTTTACACTCTCAACAAGCAGCTGCAATGTTTAAGGACTCGAACTCTCTCGAAGTTGCCTTCTCATCAGTGAGATGATAACGAAGTTGGTACCATTATGCTAAATCGGTGTTCAAACTGCTAATAAGATACCATTATGGTCATGTTGTCAAATAAGGTACCATTACAGTTATGTTGTTTGTGTCTTAAAAAAAAGCGTCCTAACTTCAAATAAACCGCTGTGGTACTGTTGGTTGTAAATCCCACATCGGCTTGTAAGCATGAGAGGTGTGAGCGTTGCTTTGACAATAAAATTGGGCCAGCGAAAAGGATCGCTCTAGACCTTTCGTGGGCTTTTGCTAAGGTAAAGTGTAGTGTCCGTTTTATCAGTTTCATATCTGATACGCGGCCCATTGGGCCATGGGTTCTCAAGCGTCGCCCTCGCGTGGACCCTTCCAAGTGAGATTAATTCGTTGGGCCGGCATCGGAATGATGAATATCCGTTGTTATCCATAAATGAGAAGGCCTCGCAAATGGGATAACTTTTGTTTAATATTTAATAAAAGCGCATTTTGAGTTAATGGGTAAGAAGGTGCACAAGATGGAATTAAGATTAAATATGGGCCTATGCAAGTATTTTAAGTTGCTCTCAAAAATGAAAGGAAAAAAACTTAATAAAATGCGGACGACTCGAGGGTAAAATTAGCGAACAATTTAATTAAGGTGTGTAAGTTTTTTGTAAGTCTGCATTGGAGAAATGAACTGAATTTTATTAAAACTTTGGCTTCTGAATCGTATACCAGCAGACTTGTTTGTTTGTTCTTTAAACAAATTGGTATCAAGTTGAGTCTCACTTTCATGTCCATTTGTTTTCAAGTCAGTTTAGCACAGTTTGATAAAAAAGTTTAATTTTTTCTAAGCTAAATTG
This sequence comes from Piper betle, assembly GCA_033002965.1. NCBI lineage: Eukaryota > Viridiplantae > Streptophyta > Magnoliopsida > Piperales > Piperaceae > Piper > Piper betle. Next base: position 46,450 of record JAURVB010007419.1, read on the forward strand.
GAGCAGGTTATTTTATCTGATCAATTCTTTAGAGCCAACTAGTTTCAAGTGGAATAAAAATAAAATGCAAAATAAGTAAACAAAGCGGATAGTTAGGTTAGATAAATATAGAGATGTAATAATCAACAGCCTCCTTGGCAAGCAGCTTGAGCTCCTTGACTGAAGCTTTCTTCGCCTCCGTCGAGTGTTGGCAATCTAGTTTCCCTCTTTCCTTAAAAGATGGAGATTCAAGCCAACGGAGCACCCGCGGCCACCTCCGCCTTCTTCTCCACCACGTTCACTCCTTACTTTAAGGTCATGGCTTTTTCTCTATGTAGTTATAGGAGTTCTTGATTTGGTTCTCCCTACACAAAGGTGGTAATTTGACAGCTCAAAATCCAATTTTTTCGGCCAGTCATATTTTTACTTTGTCGTAAATTATACTGAAATCGTTTTTGTTTTCCATCCAACTTTTCGTTCCGGACGATTTTCTGTTCGTTCAGCAAGATCAAGTATAACAAAAAAAACCAATGATTTTTGGGTGTTTTTTAAAGCAAAGGCCGCATTCTTTTTTGCGCGATGTTTTACTTCAAAATTAGGAGGTGGTAGGAGATGCCCATTCCTTGAAGCTTCACAATTTTAATCGATAGAATCGCTTCGTTGAATTTGTAGCTTTTCCCATTCCTTCAAGCAGACACATTTGTGAAGGTGGGGTGTAATTGATGAGATTAGTATTTTGGTGGAAATCACTCGTCATACGATTGAATGTAGCATATATATGTAATTATACAGTTGTAAAAATATAGAGTTAGTTTAAGAAGTACGAGAAATTTGAAAATAATTATTGAATACGAGAGAGTATTTAACGTTTGACCCTTTATATTTACGGGTTCGGTCGTTATATATATATATAGTTGTATTATGAATAAAATAGAATAGAAGAGACTACAATTAAATTGAATGTATCATTGTATGCTTCATTGTGAGGTTTTATAATGAAATTTTTCCTCTCCCTCTCCTCTCCCTCTCTCTCTCTTAGAAGAGGGAGAGGGAGAGACTCACTTCATAGTATTCTATCTTTGAGGTAATTGAATATGTATCCTAGTTAGAAATTATTCTTAATTGGAGTGTATTATTTCTAATTGGAGTGTGTTCTAGTTAGAAGTTGAGTGTATTCTTAATAGGTTAAGTGTATTTGTATTAATAGTGAGGCTGAATGTATTTCTAATTGGAGTGTCTTTCAGTTAGAGGTGAGTGTTCTTAATTGGATAAGTCTTCTTATCTTTAAGGATATGAATCGACTAGTTCAACTACTCATTAAACAGAATAGAGTACTGCTCTTGTCTCTGACCTCGAAAAGGGATCTGGGAGTGGATTTTTAATTGGAGTGTGTTTTCGTTAGATGTGAGTGTTCCCAATTAGGTGTGTATCATATTTGGAGATTATTTCTAATTGAAGTATGTTCCAATTAGAGGCTGAGTGTATTCTTAATTGGAGTGTGGTCAGTTAGAGGTGAGTGTTATATTCCCAGTTGGATGTATATCCTATTTGGAGTTTATTTCTAATTGAAGTGTGCTATACTTAGAGGTTAAATATTCCCAATTAGATGTGTATCACAATTTAAGTAATTTGATATACCGACTTTGTCTGAAGTGTATGTCCATTATTTAATTATAATGGATGGTTTTATGATTTTTCTTTTATTTTAAAAGTGGTTTCATGTTAAATTTGTGTGGTATTTATTCTTTATATCTTATTTTTATTGGTTGGCCTTGTCACACACTCAATATTATATATGATTATTCTGTATATTAAAAACCCTAACAGTTTTGTGGTGGATTTGATCAGGAGGATATAAATAATTAATTAAGTTGTCATTTCCTCTGAGAAAAAGATTAAAATTTCTAACTTATTTCAAGTCAATGGCATGGATCATAACTTTGATCGGAGGGTCTAGCAAAGCCCATTGCATTGAGTCGACTTCAGTCGAACTAAATTATACATTCATGGCTATGTTCATAATCTATGGAGATTAAAACTCTTATCTCCGAGAATAAAAAGGGTAACAAATAAATGAAATGTATAAGGACAGATAATTAGTAAAAATCAACGGCCAAGATCAAACCGTGGGCGTCACTTCCAAAACCCCCAAAAACCCTGGGTTGGGATAGTAGGCAATGTACATATGTTGGCCGCCGCCGCCGGCGACGGGGTGGGGTTAGAGGTAAACTGAGAAATGGCGTGGCGAGGGACGGTCTCCCGATCCCTCCTCTACGCCGCCACGTCCTCCGTCGGCCGCTCTCTCCCCCGTGCTCGCCCTCATCCCATCGCCGCCGCCCCGCCTTTGCCCTACCAGGTGTATATTGCATTCTTCGTCGTGTGAAGCATGCTTGAAATATTGTTTGTTTTGGGTTACCCGTTTGCTAGTTTGTTGGGAACTCTTTCTAGTCTATTGGTTGATGGTAGGGGAGTAGGAACTGCTTTGAATTTTCGGGCCTTTTTTTTAATGTGTTTGGCAATGAAGATGAATGATTGTTTGGTTTTTAGCCAATTATTGTGGATTTTCATACTGAGGAGAAGGTAAAAATGTTGTCTTTGCATAATCGAGATCTATGTTCTATGTAGTCCTTACTGTCTTTTTGCATAGTTTATATAGTATGTAGTGCTTACTGTGTTTTTGCTTAGTTTAGATATCTGTTGTATTGTGTAGCTTGAATTTTTTATTATAATAAATTTTTTTATGATAATTTAGATCTCTGTACTACTGTGAAGCTTAAAGTTTTAAGATTTTAGTTCATTGTGGTATAAAAAATGATGATAGACGAAGTTGTTCATTGAGGAAGAAGCCAAGAAGGATCTATTTTTTATATAATGACCATTGATGTTCTGAATTGCACCTGGTGCATTTTTAGGTCTTTTGGAGAATTGGGTTGCACGCAGTCAATTCTGCCTCTGCACAGCATAGTTGCTGCCACCCGGCTTACTTCTCACCTTTCTGTTGATTTCTGTGCTTGGCGTGAGCTGTCTCGGGGTATCCTCTTCTACTGCATTTGTCCCGATTGCTAATTAGTCATTTGTGAGTCCTCGCATTTTGGGACTTAAGTCTTAACTGTTCTTGAATCTGTTTCCTGTGTCATGTATCAATCTTAGGCAGTTTAGGATCGCTGGGTGGTCTTCTTTTAAGGTTTTTGCTTGCTTTTTCCTGATTGACGAAAAAAACTTGGGTTGAGATTGATAGGGACGGGTTATATGGATGGGTGATGCAAGATCTCAGATTGGGCGCATGTGCTGCAACATGAAAACTGTAGGTCCTCCTCTTTTCCTTACCACCTGGCAAAACAAAACCAATACTAAATTATGAGAATTTTTTCCAAGTTAAATTAGAGCTGGGCATAAACAATTGAATTCCAGATATTAAGAGATTCTACAAGGATCTTGTCCTGCACTATTGCAATCTCTTTGTTTGCTAATATCTCATACAAACAATTGGTAACCAAGAAATTTTTGTACTTCAAATAATGATAGTTATGCAGTTACGCTGCTTTATTTTGATGTGCTTCTGGAGTTTAGGGGACCACTTCTTGTAGCTTTCGACATTTTCTGAATTTACCATGCTTAAGTTGCGATCGTTGTGTAATTCTGATGCAAATATGAACACATTGGTAGTGTGAGAACGCATTTGTTAAAATCTTGAATGTTGCTCTGTATTTGTTTCAATAATGTTACACAGTACCTGCTGCTTTGGTTTTTTATTGACCCTTTTTTGTCTTTAAATACTGGTCAACATATAAGTTGATGTGTAGTGTTCTGTTTTGCGGTTAATTGTAGCTTTAGTGGAATTTCCCCCATAGAGTGGTCATGGTTAAATAGCTGGTGGTGAACCACTTTTTTCAATTGGTCTGATTGGTTAATTATCTAATTGTCGTGCAAAGGTTGATTTCCGAACAAATAATGATGAATGATCTGTTTTGTCTTGTTCATCAATATGAGATGTTTTTCTATCATGACAACATGTCTATTGGGTTTTGTTTTCTCATTTCTTCCATTCTGCTGCTATTAGCCATTCGTATGGTCTTCATTTTTGCCAGGTGATAATTCTACATCAAATTACATGTGAACAAAAATTTCTGGAGTCATCAGTTTCCAGTGATAAAGTAACTTATATTGGATACTGGAAAAAAATTTTGAATCCTTTTTACTTTGAAGAACTCTATGGCATTTTCGATTGTTGCAGAGTGCATTGCGCCCTTTTCTTAATGTGGACAAGAAGAGGTGATTCTCAAATGGGTAGAAATTTTCTGTTCCATTATCCCATCCATGCAATGATAGACTACTTTCTAAGAGTAACAATGTTCTTTAATCTTTTCATTAAAGTTTTCAACACCCTACTGAGGCTAGATATCTTTAATATTGTAAACCATAGATGTATTTGGTCTCTGTTTTTCAATGGGAAAATATTTCAGAGTGTGTGTAGTAGCTGAAATTTTATGCTGTACTCTATCCATCAACTCAGAGCAGAAAGGGTGGTGTATCTTGCAGTTTTGATTGGATGAACTGCCTGATTTTACTGAGATATAATGTGGGGGTACTTCTATGTTTGACATGTGGTATTTGTATGTTTATTGAATGGTCCCAATGATAGTCGTGACTGGTAAATATCTAATCTTTTTGTGTAGGTATTGAACGGCAATGGCAATCATGGTGCAGCTTTTGTTGCAACTAGCAGCCGAGGAAGTGTCTTTGGGAATCCCTAGAGGGTTGTTTAATATTTCTTTCCAATTTACCTTGGCGCAAGGGAAAGTTGTGAAGCCAATTAACAGTTCCTTTATTCTCTTTAGAAGCAAATTGCAAAGCTGATGAAAAGCTTTTGGAGTGAAATTATATTCTACGGATGAAGAATCTGCTTATGTTTTTTATCTATCAAACATGTTCTCCTGATGCTAATATTCCGGGTCACATTTAATTCGCATTTAGAATATCGGTTTCATCTTTATTTTCATGTCGATGCCACTTGAGTTCTTTTCTTTTCCCTCCTGCAACTCTGCGAGTTAAACCTGTAGCATCAGATGAGACCAAGAATCCAAGATTGGGACTTACGAAGTGCAAACAAGGAACCCATTGTGTTTCAACATTTAGTCTGCAGTCTGATAGCTACAGCTCTGCCAAAGAGTCTATGGACAGTGCAGGATAGCTCTTGAATCCCAATATAGAGAGTACATGGACAGGATAACAGCCACAGCAAGGACTGGCAGATGTTTGAGACAATTATTCTCATACTAACACTGGTCCTGCTTCCCACATATCCAAAAGCATTGTGCTTGAAAGCAGTACCCCTACTTTTGACGATTCTTGTTAAGTAATATGGCTTTTTTACCTCTCCAAAACAAGAACAGTATGGATTGATGTTCCTTGAAAAGAACTATATCGAGGATTGTCTTTAAACCTGAGTCTCCACCTATGATGTTCTCCTAAACTGCTGATAAGTTTGCTCGCCATTTCAGAGATGGGTTGTTACCGATGATTGACGGTGGACATCCTTTTCTTAAATTCAATGGTGGAAAAGTTCCTTAAGCCATGAACCTGGGTAATTGTAGTGGCTGCTGATCTTCAAGCTTTTGACCCCCGCTGTCTCGAAGCTTCTTACTTCCTCCCCTTCTCTACTTCACACAGACGACGTTTATTTCAGACCTTTGCCTGAAATAAAATAAAATAAAACGTCTAATTCAGAACTGGCAATTTGGGTTTTCTTTAGGTTATGTGAAAAGACAAAGTAGACTTGTGCAGACCCAGAACAAGGGCCCTTGTGAAAATCTTTCTATCAATTGTGCACCTCATGGATTCCTTGTGTATAATATCTTATCGGAAGCTGGGTGATCACTCCAGAAGAATATGAGCATCAAAAGCTTGCAATTATTCGTCAGTGGGGACAACAACATCAAAGGTCCATTTCGGGGGAACTGATCAACCTGTTGTCTTCTCCTTAGTTTAATAGCAACGGTATGCTAAGAATTGCTACAAGTGGCTCTAACTGCACTTCTCCCACTGTGCATGCACATTGCCCATTTCTCAAAGGATGGAGAAAAGCCCCCACATGAAGCAATCCACAGTGATATTCCAATACATTTACAATACCACTGCATACCAAAAAACATTTAAGGGACATACCCACCTCAACATTTCATCTCCATTATTGGTTTATCATCCCGGTCCAAAGAATATAATACGATGAAGTGGGAAAAGACAGTGTGTCCACTCAAACGGGTACCTGAAGTGAGGAAGCTTATCATTTGCTCAACTTCTGCACTGTCACAACGCAACTTGATCACTTTTAACATTGAAAAGAGGAAGGTGATTACATGAGATAGAGCTAGATTAAGCTAAAGGGGTAATCCTTATCATCTGACTGTTGAAGAAGGAATAGAAGAAACCCTGTAAAGAGAGAAGTGACATAAGCATATTAGCTCCTCGGATACCAAGCATCAGATTAATGTGGACTAGATTTCTGGATGGAAAGGTAATCAGAAATCTGAAGGAAATATCCACTGCCACTTACATTGATACATCACTTATCTGGCTTCTTTTGTTGCCCACATCCTACTTGCATTTGCTCCCCTCCATTATAAGACCAGTTTTGAATGCTCCACCAGAGTCTCCTATACTTGTGCTTCACCACTATTTTCTGATCTAAACCAGAGTTATGATTGACCACCCTGAAAAAGAAGAGAACAATACAGGAGGAACACTGAAAAGCAGTGATGATGTGCCCAATGATCCAGGTGAGGAAAATTCAGAGGCATGGCTCAATCTGAGTCTTGGAAGGTACGACTCTCCTTCAGAAACCCATGTCAAAAACATCCCTAGCAGGGTCTTCTCTTGCAATTTCTGCTTGAGGAAGTTCTACAGCTCACAAGCTCTTGGGGGTCATCAGAATGCACACAAGAGAGAGAGGAATAGCAAGAAGGTCTCAAAGGCTGGCAATGTTTGATTTGAGTTCATTTGACATGCCCTTTGTTCGTTCCTTGGGTGTTCAACCTCATTCATTGATACATAAGCCAAAGACCCCAGTCCCCATGGTGGCTAAATTCAATAACACTTCAAATGCTTTTGGGGTTACCTGGGTTCCCTTCTCATCCCAAGATGCAGTAGACTTGATGTGGCCAGGAAGTTTTCATGCAGACCAGATACACCTCAAGCAGGAACAAGCTACTCTTGACTTGAATCTGGGACTTTGATTATCCAGATCTAGACAACGATAAACCTTACAATCGTGGTGGGTATCAAAGTTCTTGTTCTTTCCCAATTCATTTTGGTCACCATGGAGCTTCAACAGGAAATAAACTTACCCCGATGATAAATAAGTCCAGTCCTTCTGTAAATCGGCAATAGATTATCTTTCCTTTTTTTTTGGCCAAGCAATGTTTTGCAAAAGAAATAGTGTCTGACTTCTATCTTTACATTCTTCTGTGAGTAGTTTTATCATGCGATTAGCTCAAATACACAAGTTCAACTGAACTTAGGTAGCAGCATAATTCATCGACAGTCCTAAACGCTTTGCCAACTGCTTAAAGAAATGTTAAATGCAGAAAAAATCAGTTGCACAAATTTGGGTTTCTAAATCTAGAGAGTAACAATGTTGATGAGCTTCTTTTGGAGGTCCGCTACGATCTTTTTTATCTTAATCGATCAAAATCATAAAATAAGCTATCCAAACTTATTCTCAAAATAATACGATCAAAATCAGAATCAGGAGTCTAGTTCACTGCACTGCTTGACCCGAGTATCAGAAGAAACTGAAAGTTGGTCATCGCGTTCAAGGACATCAAACTGTTACCCACCAACAAAATAGATTTCCATTTGCAGTTAAAGTACCATACAGTTAAAAAGCGTCCAGACTGTTCCAAGGTCATTCGTAGCAGGCAGTGCTTTCCATGATCATTGCGAGTCCCTGAAAGGTCGTAAAGGAAACACAGCCGGACAATATTAATAAATTTAATCAGCCACATAACACACATAAAAAAATAAGCAAACTTGTAAAACAGCCACTAATTACAAATCCAGATGACTAGTTACAAGGTACACTTCCCCCACTCAGCGAATTCAGATGCTAGATTACAAGGTTCTTCACCCACTTTAACAAAAGATATGCAACAACCAGCATAATTCCACCAGTTAAAAGCATTAAATTAGACCCAGGATACAAGTCGAGGTTCTGGGAGTTCTTTTAACAAGTAGTACGGGTTAAATATGTTCTTGAATCTTGACAGCTTCGTGAAATGTGTATAAGGTAAGGTGCATGACATACTACACCAATTTTAGCTTTTGAGTCTGATGATTGATGATGAGTAGCCGCTGAATGATTAGGTTAGGATCTCCATATGAAGCAGAATCAAAAGGAAAACCTTTCTGCAAAACATAAACAATGTCAAGGCAAAAGCTATTTTGTACAAGCAAAGAAAAGCTTCAAATCCTAATAATCAGTACTCAAGATCAAAGTGATGTAAAACCTAATATAAACTGAAATGGTACAGAAAAAAGTAAAATACGAAAGAAGACCCAAAAGACATCTTTCAACACAGAAACATATCTTCTATCTACATCTCCAAGATAATCACCACAAATTTGCAAAGTTTCAGAAGACTCTTCTTGATAACAACAACAGAAAGTTTCTGGTATTTCTAAATTCAAAAGTCGCCCAGTGCTTGGAAACAAAATTTATATCAAAAGAAGAGCTTCATGCTTAAATTAGAGTCAATATACTTAGCCCAATTAGCTGAGCAGTCAAAATGACCTTCCATACATGAACACAATCTACCTGACAAATAAAAAATATTAGTGATTACAGTTGATAAGGCACTCAATTTACACGACTTATAAATTCTAACATACATTCAATAAAATGAGAACTATGAGAAGATCAAATTCAACAGAGTCAAAGAGTGCTTGGACAAACCAGCTCACAAATATAAGTGGTCCAATATAGTAGAGGAGGAACAAGTACTTCTCACATAAATGAACTCACCAACAATAAATCTTGAAACCTAGCTTCTCTCCAGCAGATCTCTCGGAGAACAGTAGGAGCTTCACTCTTATCATTTCTAAAGGTGGAATAAAATCTAGTGTCTCTTAATCTCATCAGTACTCCATCAACTCTAAGCTGCACCAAATATCCACGAAAAATTAAACTAAACCAAAAAAGGTAAATGTGTTACAGTGACAACCGATTCGGGATAAATATAAATCAAATACAATAAAAAATAATCTCTCAAACAGACAAATATATTTAATATTCACAAATGCCTACCTAAGCTTAATCATAATCAGCCACATTTAATAGACAAACCCAATCCTAATTTCACCAAGAAGTTTTAGTTTTGTTGACATCATTATTAAATGTTCATAAACCTGTGCTTGAGGTCATAAAAAGTACAGTGATACATCACAAAACAAGGTAACTTACACATGAATCATGATATATATCTAGACCTTGTTAATACAGTTAAAGAAAGAAAAACACAAATTGAAAATTGAGATTGTACATGTTTTCATCTCTCATCCATAATCTAAATACAACTGCCATAAAAAAATAACAGGCTTGATCATGTCCATAAAACATTCGTATTGGATTAAACCAATATTGCTTAAGATTAAGAGACCACACTTACTGAAGCGGCTTAAACCATGCAAAAACTATTTAAGATTCAACTGCATGGCAAAATAGTTGTTCTCCCCCGATTAACTTTTTGCAAGTCCATTTAATTCTCAAAACTTACATTATTTCTAAGACTGAGCCAGAAGTTCACTACCTAGTGAAAGCATGTAACAAAATGTCAAAGCCTCTCTTACCCAAAAACGCAGCAGAAGAAACCAACAGCTTGGCATTACTCTCTGCACCATCAGACAAAATGTTACAAAGAACAAAACAATAAAATACAAATTTAGTATTTGAATGTCAAATTAGCATATGTGTTACCACTTTTGCAGTTAAAAGAGACAGTCCACTATCAGCCAACTCATCCTCGTACAGCACAACCTGCCTTAGCTTTATATCAGTTAAACCATTTCATGAAGAGCAGCATGGTAAAGTCCACATTGCAAACCTGTTGGTGGCACCCACCTCATCATAAAATAAAATAGGTTCTTTGGCTGTTAATGCAACCAAATCAATCGCTCATCACAATCTTACCAGCTTAATTCAAATCTGCCCCCTTCTTTTTCATGCTGATGATTAAAAGGAAAACAAGAAATAGCATAAACTTGGCTTAATTGCACAATTAAGCACTCATAAGTATTTAAGCAACCATTCAAGTTACAGGACTATCCCTGCGCCTTAAAAAGCATAATTCTACAGTCATATTTGTAAAAATATGCATGAATTCTGGAAGTATATATAAATCTTGAAACAACAGCAAGGCTTTCAAACCATAACATCAGGCAAAAATAAATTATATTGTTCCGGAAAAAATCAAAAGAGGCTTTCTATTAAGGCCTTCCTATTAAAATTGGATCCCAGGAGACCACCAGAAAGTAAGAACTCTGACATAAAAGATTTGCCGAACTAAAAGAACGTTGAATAATTTTAAATGCTAACCTTTCCTCCATTCAGCTCAATTGTTTCACTGCGACTATAAGGAGATGTGAAAGTATAGTCGTAATCAAGTATCAGTCGCTGGGAGGGGTTTACTGCCGCATATGCAAGAAAATTAGCTTACAAAGTCGTAATAGGGCCATCGACACTTGGACCATGACCGTCACAAGCTACCCAATTTCAACAAAATGACAGACAACAGCAGAAAATCTGAACCCATACCTTCTAAACTTCCACTTTGCTGCTGCAGGCAATTCAACCGGGGGCAAAGCTTCTTGCTTCCAGCCACACAGAGCATCAAATGCATTGAAATGGATCTTGATACACGTACTTTCATGCACAAGCGTCAAAGAGCTCTCCTCAAATACCATCTCCGGCAAATGACAAGTCCCAAGCATTTCTTCCCACCTATCACGCACGCACACACAAACACCAAAATAAAAATAAAAATAAATAAATAAATAATACCTTAACTGCAAAATGAACTCAATCGGAAAAAATTTGCAAAGCAGCGTTCACAAGTGATGATCACTACCAACAATAACAACCCCAGAATGTTTGCACACCAGAAAATTAAATAGCAAACAGCAAACAATTACTTGCACTTCAGAGTTATCAACATCTTTTTTAACCAATCACAAAAGAATTCTCAAATCCCAGAACCCCAAAAACCAATTCGATTCCAGAAAATGCACCACAACCATGAATCAAAGAGAACTAGGGCTAGGCTGTCTTATATCCCTATCATGCTATTCTACACCACAAGTAGCGGCGAGAAAGGGAGCAAAGCGTTTACTGTTGGCGAGAGATGGAGTTGAGGATGGGCATTTGGCGGGACTCCACCACCCACCCACGAAGGCGAAGGCCATTCCGGCCGGACGGAAACCTCTCGGCCCCGGCGAACTCCAACACAGAGTCCTCTCCGAAGTGAGCCTCCGTCGCCGGCGAGCCGCCCTTCTCCATCTCCTTCTCCAGCGCCGGCGACGACAAACCTCGCCGAGAGCGGGGAGAGAGGCCGGGTTGGAAGAAGCGGGTCGGACAACAAGTGTTAATCGGGTACCCGCATATTCGAGTTATGTTTGTAACAAACTTGTTTGTTTGACCATGGAAGATGTATATGGTCAATGGTCCCACCAGGGACTCCCATTGATCCATTAACATTAGTTGAATGTTCAACTTCATAAAAATCTCGATGTTAAACTTTGATAAAAAAAAAATTGACTCAATAATTATAATATCAAGTTTAATTCAGCTTGAAATAAAACTTTGGCCAACTTATTCCCCTCCGGTTTTCAAAATTATAACAATTTTAACAATGACACAAAGCATTAATATGTGATTATTTTATTTTATACATTGCCATAAAAAAATTGAAATATTTTAATTTTTAAAACGAAGTTTTGATATAAAATTTACAAATAGAGAGATGTAAATCAAAGTAGTCTAGCTAAACTCATGCCCAAAATGTCTAAAACATTGACAAGCTTCATACACAACCGTGTTAAAACTAAACAAATTTAATCAGCGCCATTTGATAAGTTAAAATATTTCAAATAAGGCCGTTCTTCAGATAAGTGTAGTTTATATTATTCTCAATTAAAAATTACGGGTCTATTCTTCAACTTAATAATAATAAATAAATAAAATAAATACACAAATCCACGTACATAGGGAGTGATAATAATAATTATTATTATTATTATTATTATTATTATTATTATTTTATTATTTTAATTTTTAGAAGTTCAACGTGAGTTGTAGGAAAAGTCCTGGGCAGTAAAAAGAAAATGACGTTGCTATCCTTAGGCGGCAAGTCAAGCAGCCTCGCGACGGGCACCATCCCTCGCAGTCTTATCGCCTCCCATTGCCACCGCCGGCGACCACCACTCCGACGGCAGGCAAAACCCGTCGCCCGTCGCCGGAAAAGCTCATCGCCCATTATGGCTTCCCTTGCCTCTTCCATCTCCGCCCTTCTCCTCCTCAGACGCATTCCTATCCCCCTACGCACCCTCTGCCCCTTCCCTTGCTGGTCCCGCCGTTTCTCCGTCGACCCTCCGGCGGCGCAAGATGTCCTCCCGGCGCCCGCCGCAGCGGCCGCCGGCGATTCTGCGTCATTTCCCACTACTGCCTTTGGGACGAGGGACGCGCTGCTAGGCTCGCGGGTGGAGCACCCCGACTACCGGCGGTGGAAAGAGCAGGAGGAGGAGATCCTCAACGATGTGGAGCCGGTCATTTTGCTTGCTAAGGAGATTCTCCACTCTGATAGGTGCGGGAAAAAAATCGAAACTTGGTACCCGAAAAGATTGATTTTTGTGTTCCGGTGTTGATGTTCTGCAACCGCAGGTACAAGGATGGGGAGCGACTCTCGGAACAAGATGAACAGGTTATTATTGATAAGCTTCTTTCTTATCATCCACACGCCGAAGATAAGATTGGGTGCGGTCTGGATTCCATTATGGTGAGAAGGAAGCTGCTGTTCTTCATTTTCGTTCATAGTTGATTCTAATCATCCATACACAGATTGTGGTAACATTATATAAATAATTTCTTCTTCTTCTGTTCATGCATTTACTGAATTTTATACTGGGTTTTACTTTGTCGGGGTAATTGACGTTATTGAAAACTATATGCTTACTGATTTCCCTTGATCTAACTTTGAAGATATATACTCCAAAAGCAATGAAGATTTTCTCTAGATATGATGATGAGACGTGTACTCTAAACAGTGAAGATATACTCTACATAATGCATCTTAGACGCTAAGTTTGCAAAGCGTTGTTGTCATGGTATGATGTCGTACATTACTAGAGTTATCAAGCATGCTTGCTGGTTATTTCTTTGACTAGAATTCTACATCAAGAGTGCTGCCATTTAATGGTTTGTTTTCTTCCTGGAAGTAACCAAATCCAGATCTATTCTAAAATTGAATCTCTACTGACTTTCCATGGAATTATAATTTAGTAATGAATCTAATCTCTTACAAGTGTTCATCTTATAATGCTTTCAATGAACTGACAAGTTACTACAGAGCTTCCTCTAAGAAAGCTATGGATAGGTGTATCATTGTAGTTTAGCGGGGGAAAGTAAGAAGCGCAGTGCAAGGCTCCAAGATGAGAGCAGTTATTCTACTTGAATAAGTAGTGAGATATATATATTTTGATTCTTTTCATAAGTTCTATCTCTAATTCCATTCGGAGCTCACTTATTTCTACTTTCTCATCTGTTTTTTGCTAATAGTGATTGTATCCAAGTTATTTTGTCAATGCTATATTTCATTAATTGCCTTACTAATGTTACCCGAACTTTTTCTTTGCTGCTAGGTTGATCGTCATCCACAATTCAAAAATTCGAGATGTTTGTTTGTTGTAAGAACGGATGGAGCATGGATAGACTTCTCCTACCAGAAATGTCTTCGAGCATATATACGTGGGAAATATCCTTCCTATGCGGATAGGTTTATAAAAGAACATTTCAAGCGCTAGTGGCTGATCAGGAAAATTTAATGTAAGGCAGGATGTGCAGTATATAGAGATAACCTTCTAATGGTTATAGTACAACCTTTCTACGTGGTGAAATTTTTGCCTACTTGAGCTCAAGCTGAATTTCTGGGGAGTAATTAGCTGATATGAGCAGCTGTTCATATTTAACTTGGTGATAAGAGTTAGATGTTGGAGGGAGAAGAGTTCTTCAGGGTGGCAAATTTCTCATTCCATGGCAATAAAGGTGAATGCCTGATTTTTTTTTCAAAGGAATGCCTGATCTTTTGCACCTCTCATGATTTTTTGCTCTGAGTGATTGATTTTAAGTTCCTGTTATTGGAACAGTGTTTTCCCTGGTTGGGAAGCTGGACCTAAGTTAATGCCACGTTTCGACATTTTCAAGCCTTCTTTCTTCCTCGTGTTGTTAATGGAGGCCAGAGGCCCTGATAAATTTGTTCATAAAGGGTCTTAATTTGCATTATAGATGTATTGACAAAAAAACAGTCTTTTTTGTTTGTTTAAAACCAAACTTATTTGCCTTTTTATTGCCCATTTTTTTACTTATATTGGAGGAAAATAAAACAATATAGAAAAACGAATATGTGAATTTAAAGGAAGGGACTAGTCTTAGGACACACAAGGAGAGGAGGTGATGAAGATTCATAGTACATATAGTCTCTGTTAGTGAGATTTGATGGGCTGTCACAATGGCTCTTCATTTTGGGGAAGAACGTCTTTTACATATTTGGCAGGGGAACAACCCCGTAGGAGCTTGCAGTATTCACAGTAGGCGACGTCGGTGTGGAGGGAAAGCCTCTCCCTCTTCTCCCTCTATCATCGGCAAGGCTGCGTCTATCCACTCCAGTTTCTGTTGCAATCATTTTCTTGAGCATCCTCACCACCTCCGGGCTGATGCGAGAAATGCCCATGGGAGAGCAGCCTTCATCAAGATGAAGGCTGCTCATCCCTGGTCCGCGCTTAGAGCGGAAGTAGTTGATTTCTCTACTCGTTGGTATATGGTAAGTGCCCCTATTTCTCCCATTGTTGGCACGAATTCGGAGTGGAATTGGCCGATTTGAATCGGATCGGCAGCGTGCCGATCCGATTTTGGGGCCGAATCAGTCGGCCCCGAATCGGCACCCAACTCGGCCGATTTATCCCGATTCCGGCCGAGTTAACTCCGATTCGGAATCGGGGTAAATCGGGAGGAATCGGTTTTTTGGGTAAATTATTAAAATACCCTTGGTATGATTTTTATTAAATTATTTAAGCATGGGTAAAATTGGAATTTTGATTTTAAAAACCTAACGTTAACCCGCTCCGATTTTCCATCGCCGCGCGTCCGCCATTCTGCCGCCGCGTTTCCGCCCTCTGCCGTGCGTCCCTGACTCCGGCCTCGCCTCCGACTGGGCTGCCGACCTCGCCTCCGCCCTCGCAACGTCGCCGCCGACGTGTGGCCGGACCGAATCGGCCCTGTGAACGCGAGAGCGCCGCCGTCCGTTCCTCCGACTGGGCCTCCGACCGGGCTGCCGACGTCAGCCTCCGCCCTCGCAACCTCGCCTCCGACGTGTGGCCGGCCGACAGCGCAGTGGCCGCGAGACTCGCCGCCGACCGGGCTGCCGACCGATTCGTGTAAAGTTGGATTTTTTTTAAAATTAAATCTGCAAATTATTGGCTATGCTTCACAAATTTTTTTCATTGCTGATTTGTGATTCATGATCAAATTTATACGTCAAATTTTATGATATGTGTTGTGCAAATGTGTATGTGCTGTGCAAAATCGTAGGTCAAATTTTTTACAAATTGCTATGTGATGTGTAAATTCGTATGTCAAATTTTTTATGCAAAATTGTGTATGTGCTGTGCAAAATCGTAGGTCAATTTTTTTACAAATTGCTATGTGATGTGCAAATTTGTATGTCAAATTTTTTTGTGCAAAATTGTGTATGTGCTGTGCAAATTGTGATGCTCTTTTATACTTGTATTAAATTATAAATTTGTGTATTTATGTGCAAAAATTATATAATTATGTATTTCAGGTATTTATGTTATGAGTTGTCAAATTTTTGTATATGACCAATTTGGACCGATTCAACTGAACCGATTCCTAGCCGATTTAGACCGATTCCGATTCCGATTCCGACTCCCTCGAAAACCGATTCCGATTCCAATTTTGATTTATGCAACCATGATTTCTCCATGACACAATTTTTTTGCCCCTATATCTCAACCAATCAATGAAAAGTCGACCCAATAAATAAGTATTCGTTCAACCATATGAAAAAGAAGCTAGTTCATGCATTCAGGATGGTCATTTTTCAAGCTTTTAAGAGTCTATTGAAAAACAGATCGACCAATGTATGACGGAGTAAACAAATAGGGAGATCGATTGAAATCAGTGATTACAATTATGGACTTGACCACCAAATCAAAGTCAATAAAATGTCATTGGTGAGAATTGCCTTCGTTGAATCTTTAAACTTTAAATAAAACTGACATTATCTAATATAAGTGAGATGACTTCCTACATAAGTTTGAATGCCATCTTGAGTTATCGGAGTACTAACATTCAACTTTCATGGCCTTTTCAAATCAATTGAAACAAAGTGCTGTAACCAGACTTAATAACTACACGTTCATATGATATCATGTAATTTAACTCCACAAAATAATCGGCTCTTATTAATAAAAAGAGAATTAAAAATCAAGCTAGGATAAAAAGTAAGAGATTTTACCGGTCAAAGTACAACAAAAACAAATAAAAATAAATTATTATAATATATCTTCTCATTCAATTTAGTCTACTTTAAAATCAAAGTTCATATCTAAAATATAAGATCTTCTCCATATTTTATATTTTTTCATGATGCCTTCGGTCTATTTTTATTCCATATTTTGTATTTATTTGCCTCTTTAGATATTGGTAATTTTCTTAGAGATTAGGAGTTTATTGAAATTCAATGGTGGACTCCACTAACTGCGTTGTGCGGTAAGATGGCCCGCAGGTAGACTCCGGTAACTATGTCCTGCAGTATAAAACAAAAGTGCTATAGGGTCAAACAGTAAATCAAGTAGAGAAGAGTCCTAACGGACCTGTGAGATAAGTTTCACGTCTTAGCTCAGCGAGTTCGATTCCGCGTAACCTAGCAAATGCAAAGTATTACTCAAACCTTAAATGATATGTCTGTAACATGATATATAGATAATCCTAAATGTAACAAATGACGTGACATGCAAGGGCAAGAAATTAAACATTCAATACATCACCACATTCACATAAATCACATGATGAGAGTATCGTAGGCACTGAGTGAGATTTTATAAAATAAAACAAGTATCAAAACGAAGATCTTAGTCATTATAAATTGTTTTTCTGATTCAACCCACACACTTAAATTTAACCAAAGATATTGAAATGCATGAAGATTTAGGAAATTTTATCTAAGATATCTGTCATGTTAATCGAGAATAAGATCTCGATAAAATTATGAAAAGTAACTTAAGATTTCAGGCGAATTATTTAAATTTAACTACAAATGTAATTTCAACATAGTGACCTTAATCTGGAGAGCTTGAATGACTTAGAGTCAAACTCATTCCCGTGGTTGTGAGTTAAAGAATATCATTATTAAAATAATATTATATCATTTAGTTAATTAAAATAATTTAGTTAATAATCATATAACTTAAGATTTTCACATCGTAATCTATTCACAACAAAAAATGAGTTAAAATATTATCATCATTTTAACTATTTAATCAATTAATCAACTTGAAACGCGAAACAAGATCACCAAGATGCGGCCAAGAATTATGAAGTTTTAATCATTTTATTATTTCAACCGTTATTAGGTAGCTTAAACAATGGATGAAAAAACTAGGGCAAATAAAGGGGGAAAATGGGGGAAGTTCGAGACAGCTTCTAAGGCTTGACTAAGGCTAAGAGGTACGCCTAAATGCGTGTGATACAACTCTAAACTAAAAACATGTCATGCTTGAAACATGCACGACACTACTCTAATCTACACAACACAATCGAATGAGACACACACCACTAACTTGACAATTGGGGTTGACTCGGAGACTTAAACCGCAAACACACTTAATGTCTAAGCCCACAACAACATACAAAGATCCTCCTAGCACCAGACCAATCAAACTGGACCGACAGTGAGCTATTTGGTCGACCAACAGCAAACCACACCGAAAATATCAGGCTGATGGGTCAGTTTTTACATGTATATTTCACAAATAATAAAACCACACGCAGAACATTTCACAATTTCATTTCACACATACAAAACCATTTTAGAGGTATTCCACCTCATTCACATTGCATCACAGAGCATTTACAACCAAATTTTACATTTTTCAAGCTATTGATTTATCTAGTTTTCACATGAGTCTTTCAACTTAGAAAACAAAACCTCTAAGCTCTTCTAATCTATGTTTCTTCTTCGCTCTGGGTATCTACACAAGAGATATGGTTTCCTGGGATTTATTTAACCTTCAGTTTCAGGACTACGGGGCTTGGAGAATTTTTGCACAAAATAAATTAAACTTGTGTGTTGTAGAGTATTTCGTGTACAAAACAAAAGATACAGTTAGGGATAAATAAAAGATGAATAAAGAAACTCACTTGCATTTCCAAAAGTAGTCCAAAACCACACAATTCACATCCACTCTCTAATCGATAATATGTCCACAACACAGGGAGGGAGAGATACACAAAACCAAACCAAAACACGGTAGGCACACACAAGCAGCCCAACCCCAGCATCTTCCAAGCCTCCTCGTGACATCACGATAACTCACCTAAATGAATATAAAAAATGCATCAGCAACAAGTATTCCTGATTCCCAAATAACTAACAAAGAAAAACTCAACAACTGGCAATGAGTATCACGACCAAAAATTGAAAGATTGTGGTAGTATTATTCCACCATGCACTAAGTATCTTGTTTTTATAGATACTTTTCATCTAGGAGATTAACCATAAATTCATTAATAATTGGCCTTGTTAGTATATCTATATAGGTTATAGGTAAGAGTCTCCAAAAATATTCTGCAAGTCCATATGTTGTCTAATAGACCTTGACTTTTATTAAGACAATGAAGTCAACTTACTTACAATTTTGAACACTTTTTTCATAGAAACAAGTTCTATAAAATAAATTTAAAGTGTTCCTCTTATCATCTATTAGCTTATTTGTACTCATTAAATCTATTCATGAGATCTCTGGTTACTAGATTAGGTTGTCGCTAATAGTGATTGCATATTAGTTTTAAGCCTATTCTTATTGATGACATGGATTTTTGAGATAATCCTCAATAGAGAAAACTGATCAATTATATTTTATAAATTTTACATATTTTAAATATTTATACCAGTTGGACTTGATTATCTTATTTAAAAAAATTATTGTGATATTAAGTGCACTTAAACATATGAGATCCCCAAAATCTTATTATCACAAATCTCACAATTGTAGGAATTGACTTCTCACGAAGGGATGATTGCTACTCCCTAAGTCCCTTGCTCAATCTCAACTAAATACATCTATTAAACAATCATGTATTCATATTGGACAAATTAATCAAAATCTGACAAATTTATATACTACTATCCCCACCATACAAAATATTTAAAGAATAATTTGTGCTTTATCTTATCAATATTTGAATTTATTAGAATCATCAAATTCCTTAAGCATTTATATTTTTCTTCTAATGATAAAACTAATATTTCAACAATTATTCAAATTTGGCAAACTCTCTCAAGTGTCCTCCAACGATTAATTCTTCACCATTTTCTTAGTATATAAAACTAAAATTAGAAGAATTATACTTTATTGTTTTTAAACTTAAGTCATAATTAAATTTATTGTCCACGATAAAGTAAATAAAATATAATCTTGTAAGATGCAATAGTTATTCTCAATCACAATATAATATTTGTAAGTTAAGATTTGCTCTCGTCGAGCTCTCTTATAGGTCATTTTATCTTACAAATAAATTTGGTCTTTACCACCAAATATTTTATAGTATCCCCACCATGGAATAATAATATCACACTTGAATCATTGGACTTCATCCAATAAAATCTCTATGAAACTATAAAAGTTTCATCCATTTGATTCATCACAATATCAAATATTTCACATCAATATTTATTGAAATATGAAGAGTACATTACCCAATCTTATTCTTTAAGTTTACATGTCAAAGTTCCTCTAATAGCTTCATGTAAATTTCCTTCAACATTTTTCGAAGAATTACTATTTTATCATCAAACAGGCTCTGATTAGCGCTGCAACGCTCACAACATAGCATTGTGGCACTCCATTTAAAAATACAAAATCTCAACATGATGTCCCTATGCACGACAGATGCATGGATTCTAATGTGGCCGGCTGCCATTGGGGACCGTCCTTTGACGTCTGGCGTGGGAGATCGGTGATGAAGGCGACGAGGGAGAGAGTTTTGAAAGCAAAGAATGGGTTGAGATCGAAAAAACTATGCATGGAGAGAAGACGGTATGTGGCCATGGCCATGAAGGAGAAGAGACAAAGAAGAAGGGGTTGTGATTATTAGAAACAAATTATCATCATATGTCAAATTTAAACTAGCCAATGGCCCACTCAATGCGCTGGATATATTTAAAACTTATTAATAATATATATTATGAACATACAAAATTAAATTTGAAATTATTACTATAGTATTTTAAATAAAAATGTAAATACTTTTTTAATTTTAACAAAAAATATAGTTGTATACAAGCAAAAAAAGCAATATAATTTTAATAAGAAAAATTTTTATTGCTATATAGAATTTATTTTTAAAAGATTTTTAATTCAAATAAAATTATACTTTATGTTTTTTATTAATAAATAACAATATGCCAATAAATAACTATATAAAATATATGAAAATCTAAATTAAGTATATATTATCAAGTGACAAACTTTAATTTGATAGTATAATTATAAACATATTGAGATTTATTAATATTTTTAAAACTCTTAAGATAAAATTATGGCCCAACACTTTCTTAATAAATAATAATAATTAAATAAGTATTAAGGGCTCGTAAAACTAATGTGGCGTTAAAATTAATTATAATTTAAGAAAGACTAAAACACGATGAGAATAAAAATCCTTAAAGGTCTTGGGGTTGATAGAGTAATAAAACTTACATTTAATAGAAATAGTTTTTACTTTTAATTTTCGACTATAGAGTATAGGCTCCTATAATCGTAAGACTCCGCTTTATAATAAAAAGATTGTTCGCGTGAAAGCATAATATAATCATCAACCAATTAATAAAATGAAGTTCATGAGTTCTCACTACTAAATATATATATTATATCCTACCTGTCAAAGGATAACAATTAAACTCATTAAACTCTGGCACAGCTGTGTAATCTGAAAATTAATTATAACTAGACCCTTGATCCGCATGGTGAATTTAAAACTTATTAACAATATATATCAATAATATACAAAATTAATTCTAAAAATATCACTAAGTAGTATTTTAAATAAAAATAATGAACATCTATTTAATTTTCATAAAATATATCTGTTTTTATAATACAATGGTTGTATATAAGCATTACAAAGTAAAGCTAATAATAATTTTTAGGGATTTAGAGGTAGTTATAGAAGTTATATGCACGTGATTTTATTATTTTTGTATAAAAATAACTACCTTAAATGTCTAAGATTTATCGATAACATCCCCAAGATTTATTATTAGTCTAAAAGTAATTTTAGTTTTATGTTAAAAATACTTAAATGAGAAGGTATTAATAAGTAAAGGATATTAATTTGAGTAAAATTTTAATAATTAAATGCAATTTATCATTTTTTGAGATTTTAAATTTGGATAAAATTGTACTCTAAGTTTTTCTTAATAATAAATAAATACATATAAATCTTCAATTGTGTCAAAAAACTTAAATTGTGTAGAAAGATAATGTAAAAGCTTTAAATTAAGTATGTATTATTAAATAAGAAACTTTATTTTGATTAACATGATTATATACAAGTAAATTTACTATTTTTTTGCAATTCTTCATTTGGGTAGAATTATACTCTAAAATTTTTATTATCATAAATAATAATTATAGAAATCCTAGATTAAGTTAGAACAGGATTTGGACATGCCTGTTGTAGACGCCCCTGGAAATGCCTGCTGCAAACGCCCCATGGAGATGCCTTTAGGCCTGACCGTTGACATAGGGCATTTCAATGGGCGTTTGCAGCACGTATTTCCAAAAAAAATTATTAAGTTATTTTAGGGCTCATGGTGTTAACATGGCAGGCGGGAAAAAAGGTTATGTTCATTGTTTTAGTCAGTTTCTTTTCTGCAGGTGTTGATGAGCATCCAATGAATATTAAAAAACGGTGAGATGAAACATTTTGTGATTTATAATCATCAATACTGCTCGGAAGTAAATCATTGAGAACCAAACTTGTTTATGATCATCACTATAAAGGCAAATATATACTGTACATATGATCATCAATGGCACTGATAATTGCATTCAATATCTTCTCCTCCGTATTATGGTAGATGGCATCCAAATTCAATCATTCTCCCTGTGTGAGCGCGAGTTGGCCTACATTTTTGTTTCTCTAAATTAGTCTCGGCCGTGTCTTCTGTCCTTTCGCCTCAAATTTGCCATCAAATGTTGAAAAGAGAGCACTATACGATCTGAGTACTGGTGCAATATCTGATGGAATAGTACTGCCTGGGCATCAAAGAATTACATACACATGCTGCACAAGAACCATCCTTAGCCATTATAGTACTTGTTTGTGTGTGAAAACTAAGTTCAAAGATAGCCTCCACTAGAAAAGAAAACAGGGACGGGACGGAAAATTCAGGAAAAGAGATAAACTTTCAACCCCAGTTGGCATGTATATTAGCATTCGAATTGTCTAAACATGTCGGCCGGTTTTCTCTTGTCAAAGCTCTCGTCTAATATTGTGGAATACTAGAGATGCATGGATGATACTGCGTGCTGTTATAAGTCCGTTATTTCACAAAAATTCTACGACAAATGATTCCCCAAGTCCTTTTCGTCATATCTTTCATACACCATGTGTTTCATGATCAGAAAAGAGAGAGATGCCAAACCAGGCCTCAATCGTGGACTTGACCTTCCACGTTGATATCACTTGTTCTTCCTTTCAACCCTCATAACAAGGCACTAGCATATTCAATATATTTTAGTCCTGCAACAACGGGGAGTGCAGGAAGCCAACGATACAAGTAATAAAGAAGATCGCTAATTATAAAAAAATATTATTATATCCATTTTCTGCATAGTGAACATGGCATTCCAAGCCGAAAAGATATAAAACCAAATATGAATATTATAATTAATCTTCAAATAGAGAAAATTGGTAAGGATCAACATCGGTTATCATCTTCTCACAAGATGACGACCGATGTTGATCTGACAAATGAGGAGAATATTGCTTCGAAAGAGCGGCCGCATCGCATAAACGCACCACCATTAACTCCGATGACTGAGATTGCCATGCAGTAGAGACGAGCTCGGTCTGGCATGAGTGGAAAGGGCACAAATGCTTAGTCGAAACCAATTAATTAGCATGCAAGAACTAATAATTTTGACCCAACAATAACAAAAATAATTTGCATGCAAGAATTTGCTCTACGAACATCCTAATTTGTAGTTGTAGAAAGAAATTTGTTGAATGAGAATCGAGAACAAAAATATAACTATCTAAATATTTATTGTTTTTCTTTTGCTATTGTTTGATTGACGGACCGGACCTTTTATATTAATATAAGAGCTGATAATAATGGAGGCGGATCAGCAGTCACCAATTGATGTCAAAAGTAAAAATAATAAGCACACAAACACATTCTGCTATTCTCTTTACAAACTTACAACACACCATCAAATACATCAAACTAAAGCTGTCCACGACTTTTTAAGCTGACCAATAATTTCTAATAGCTAGTTCTACTTTCTTGCAAGATGGAGACTGCAGTACTAGAATTAAAAGAGCACAGTGCATTGATAATTCATTATTTGATCTACACTGGTTAATTCTCAATATTGAGCAACAAGAAGATGCCACTTCTCCCACACAAACTTAATTTAGAAACCAGACAAGAAGCATTGGCTTGCTAGCAACTAATAGTAGACAACATCTAAATCTTCTCTTTCTTAATTCCATTGGGGACAATAAGAAGTAAGAAGAACAAGCTTGACATTTTTTTATCGCCTTCTTCTATAGCACCTCATCACAACTTGTTCCTCCTGGCCGCAATGGGAAGAGCTCCAAGGTCTGTATTCCCTGTTCTCCCTTCTCCTCCTCATCTTCCAAACTCTCAACCAACCATGGCCGGAACCTCTTGTGCCACCTGCTTTCATCAAACCCTCGCACAACCTTCGGAACCCATGACTTCATCAACTTCATCTGGGCAACTGCTAATTGACCCTCCTCTTGATCAGCTCCCGCATGTAAAGCCGGCGGCTGTGCCGGCATGGTCGACTTATCGACGTCGCCGACGACACGCTTCCGTCTTTGTCTTTCTCGTGCCTTGTGGTTCTGAAACCAGTAGAACACATTCTTCCCTTCGATCTTGCCGTACTTTCCGAGCTGCAAAGTAATCTGCTCAATCTGCTCTGCATTGGGTGTCCTCATACCTCCTCTGTAGAGCCTCTCAAGGATCTCAATCTGCTCCCCAGTCGGATTCCATCTTGTTCCTCCAGTTTGCACCTCATGAGTCTGCATTCATAAATATATATCCTTGCTTCATCATAAACTGCTATATATGCATGAAAAACCATGCTATAATAACTTGTATACACGATTAATGAAGCTAAAAGTTATATGAAACCTCACTCTGCATTGTCGCCATGAAGGCTATAGATAAAACTAGTGCAAATCCTAAATGCCATAGTAGTAAGCAATGTAGATGAGCAACATTTCAGGCGATATACTGAACTAGTTTTAGGAAACCTGAGGAGGGGAGCTTTTGGTGGGAACATTATTGTGTGGCTTGATGAAGCTCTTGAGGTCTACAACTGAGAGAGTGTGGCCTAGCTTGGGTACTGCAAGCGGGCGCAGGCGCTTGCACGCAAGAGACAAGGAAGGCTCCTGCTTCCAAAGCTCCAAACCGGCCATCTCATGGACCTTCATGGCTGCCCTACCATGAGAAAGGAAGGTGGTCACTGATGGTGAACTAGGCTGGTATGTGTGGGCAATATATAGATAGAACAGCTGACATGAGTGAGTGAGCTCGGAGTTAAAAGAGATGGTAAAAAGTGAACACTATTATTATGTTGATATGTTCACGATTCCTCTCCTTATTTGTAATTGCATTGTTTGCTCTGCAATTCGTTGTAGGACCGGTTGAAATTATTGAGAGATGGGAAGAAGTCATCAAAATAAGAGTACCCAAAAAAAAATCTGAAGTCATTCCAGCATGTGGGAACTTTTATCACCACATTCAAAGTTCGAATTTGCTAACATGAACATTTTGGGTCTTTATCTTTATACTTGCAATGAGTTGCGCCTATTTAGGACGTGTACATTGACAACCTTAGGTTGCTTAATTAATATGTAGCGTATATAATCTATATATATATATAGTGTGTGTGTGTGACGGTACTCCTACATTTCTGTGCTACTCGTTCTTATCAAGCTGGCAAGGACTAAGACGAAGTACTGAATCTCTCCCAAGCATGCACAAACATGGACCAAATGATGAGGCGAGGTTGACTTAGAGGAGAGAAAGTTGGAAAAAGAGACTCAGTTGAATTGGATGCCACACATACAAACACACAAGAAAAGAGAGCATTCTCATGTTGAAACGTCATATCGCACAGTTTTTCCCGCTTTCATAATAAGGTCGTCTTGCTTTTCGGTGGCCTCTTAGCTTTTTCGCTTTAACCACAATCTAAAGTGGAAATATTGGAGGGAATGGTAAAAGAAAACATCCATCTGTTCTCCTTATCAACAGATAACACTGACTAAACAATCAACATGAATAAACAGCTAGCTTGCATTAAATTGAAAGGTGGGAGGATGAAACACTATTGACTCTTGAATAGTTTCATATCCTTCGCTCCATAATATTGCAGCATGGCATTATTATTATGTGAATGAAATATGAAGAGCAATTACAAAATAAATATTTTTTGCACATCTAAACCATGCATGCAACACACCAAAATGGCTTTGAAACGCATACTCGCAAATTAAACATCCACAAACAAAAAATCTCTTCGCAAATTACCCGGCTGTGAAAGACTTACCAAGCAAGAGCTCCCTCTTAAAAACCAAAAATGAGGAGAATAGAAGAAAGAGAGAGCGGGCACCAATCACCGTGGGCTAATGTGGGATATACATATACACTTTGAAGATATGCTCTCGTGAAAACCGTCTCTTTCCCGGGTGCTATCACTCAAACCAGAAGTGGAGGAGGATGATTGCCGGAGAGACATGGGGACCCGCCTGCTCTTGTAGAAGGATAAAAGCATATGTGAAAGTAGTAGCACTTCCGCTTGGAAATGCAAACATTCTTCCTACCTTGTGTCTGGAGTGTTAAGTGGGTAATGCCCCTTTTCCAGATTCCACCTTCTGTCACACGAACTCTACCTGTTGTTGCTACATATTGATCAGTACTCGTGCAGCCAGCTATTCGTGTTGGCGGTTCAAATATCTCGACATCTAGATCCGAAGAGGGCAAACGAATAGAGCATGACGTTCTTCTGCTACACACGTACATTCAATAACCTCCCCTTGTTAATCTTTCATTATCCTCTCAAGGCAATGGCATCCTGAACGATACCATTTCACGTAGGATTTCCAAGCACCGTTGTTTCTTGATCCTTGTATAACTTTCTACCACTTAAATGAACATGGAGGAGTTCAGATCGACGCATTCTAGCGTTAATGAGCATCCATTGTCAAATTAAAAAGCACACAGTGGGCACAACCACCATTGTTCCTTGATCGTCACCAAACCACTCAAAATAATCGGTTGAAAAGCTTTACTTTGGTAGCAAAATACAACCAGCAGAGAAGTCTCAACGGCTTGTTCTGAACACCACAACCAATTCATGCATACGGCTCTTTGGACATCCTCGTCTTAACGAGAAGACTCAAGTACCAAGGAAGTGATTACTTGACCTTCCAACCCATGCATGATGACGAACTGCATTCGCTCCAACTTTGGGATCAAAAGAAACACTGCAAGCACTGAATCATTTATCTAAAAACTCACGGTCGAGGTAGTCCAAACCATTCAAACACTATTTCAATTAATTAAACCAGGTTCCCGTTAAAGGAAGCCAAACATATAAACAGAGAACTGTGTTCAAAACCATCACTAAGTGTTATATCATGAGCAAAATAGTCAGTGGCAGAGCCTGAAGCTGGTCAGTTGGCGCATCACCTTGCTGCTGCTGGGTGATGCTCCTCAGAACCTCTATAGCCTCAGCCACTTTTGCATTCAAAGCATCTGGCGATTCCAAAAGGTGAAGGACCTTGGTCTGATCCATTTCCAGAAGCATACCAGTAACCGTGGCAACAGAATCATGTTCAATCTGATCAACTAGCTGATATAGAGGCTTTCACCAAGCATCTGAAAAATTCAAGGTATAGTTTAAAACCTTAAAACTGTTAGCCACTATAATGAACCCCAAAGAAGTCAACTAGCTATGTTAACTGACCGTTCTTTGCTGGTCAGGAAAAGCATTTGCCAGTGCTGAAGCTAAAGCTCCAATTGGAATTGGTTGAAATATCGGAGCCTCTCGCAGACCCATGACCCCCATGTCATAAAGCATGCCACCAGGACCCATAGGAACTTCAGTCATATTACGGCCTGGAGGGTAGTGATAAACACGCGCTCCTCCCCTTGGAGCCATCTCTACATACACCAAAACGAAAAGACTCAGAACACAGGCCCAAAACACAAATAGGACATTTCGGTAAATGAAATACCATCATTTCAAGGGAAAAATTTTCCAAAAATCAGATTTAGAATTGAACACACCTGCTGAGGCACAGGAGGCTGATTAGGCTGCACGGGACCTGCCCCAGCATGTCTACATGGGCACTGTGCAGGCTGACCTTGTTGAACCATGGGTACAAAATTCTGGAATTCGACCAGCAGCTGGCCTCATTCCAGGAACGATTTGTTGTTGGTAGCCAAAACCAGGCTTTTTGAATCAAAAAAATATAAGGAAATTTAAATTAGCACAATAGAAACCTAGAAAAACCAATTCAACGTCAAAAGCCAATTGGAGTCATCCAGCCACATATCTCTAGACAATTGGAAAACCAAGCCACATATCTCTCAACCAAAGCCATTTATTATATCAAATGTCAACATACAATAACGCAAAGGAGGGCAATAAGTGCAAAGCTGACCAAAAAGGACACTATAATTGCATAACTCTGAACCTGATGCATAAGAGCTGGAGGACCTTGGCCATAAAATATCTTCTGTCCTAATCCGGAACCTCCAGGAGGATAAAATGGCATGCGAGCATTGGGCCATTGCAATTGGTCTTATTTGCGAAGATTGGGCCTAAGTCAAACACATCAAATATATAAGAACAGCTAAAACATGCTCAAGTAACTAGCTCATTGTCCAGGCTTCTTTAGTAAGCGTATGTCAACAATTAAATTGAAATCAACCTCCGTAAGAAGATAAGGAATAGGTAGAAAAAGTTCCAACTCTATTGCATGAGAAGTACCTGCAATCTTGCCCTTATGTCTACCTTCTGCTGAGCAAGGGCAACATAAAGAGGCTTGCTGACAACAATTTCTCCGTTCATCTCAGTCATCTATGAAATACAGAACAACCAATAAATATACACAGCAAAAAATCATATCAAACATCACAAAAATAAATAAATAAATAAATTATAACAGTCAACTCACAGCTCAGTTTGCTTCCTCAGGAGAAGAAAATGCGACAAACCAGATCCCCTGTTAATGCCATTTGGGTCACGCACAACCTGCACAGTCAGAAATAGGGCTACCCCATCATAAAACACCACCACCAAATTACCAAGAGGAACAAAAGACAATCAGCACATACCTTGCAAGAAGTTATGGTGCCAAACTCAGAAAAGAGTTCTTTCAGCTTTACATCATCCAAATTCTTCAGATACAGGTTGACCCTTGATACTTGTCTGTAGTTTCTTTAATGTTTTGCTTGAAACGCCCTTCCAGCTCTTGTTCTCTCTCAAGACTCTTTCTGAGCTTTTCTAACATACCATTCTTTCTCATCAAATTTCTGACCATTAAGCCCATCAACAGTTCTTGCAGCAGCATCTGTATCCTCAAAGTTGAAAAAGCCAAAGCACTTTGACTTTCCATCTCCGTCTCTCATCACCACAACGCTGGTAATATTACCATACTCGCCAAAAATGTTCTTCAAATCCTCCTCAGATGTTGAGTCAGATAGATTTTTAACAAATAAATTATTAAATTTTATCTTGGTTACTGCATTATCCCTCTCTTGCTTCCTTATGAAATGTCCAACAAACACATGTTTATCATTCAAAATCACTCCATTCAGCATGCCAATAGCTTTCTGGGCAGATTCTTCGTGGTTAAATTGAACGAAACCATAGCTTTTAATCTGCACAGACGGGTTGTAGCAATTTTACAAGACAAGATGTGACCAAATGCAGAAAAAACATCATGAAGTGCTTTGTAATCAATGTCCTCGTCCAGATTCTAAGACAAAAGAGAGGACGCATAAGAAGTATAAAGAAGACCAATTTTATCATAGCCATAATGAAATGTAGTGCATGTACCTTAATAAAAATATTTGCGGTTCCACTTTTCCGAATACTTGGATCCCGCTGAGAATACACAATTCTAATAGGTTTTGAATTCAACGGAGTAAAGTTCAGTACATCAAGAGCCCTTGCCGCTGCCAAAAATGTTTAGGCACATCGTAAGGAAAACCACAAGTAATGTTCATAAGAGCAGCATACTTGACACACCAGACATAACGTTATTTAAAAATAATACCATAAAAATCCTTTTTTATTACTAGGAAATCGCCCACAAACATCCAGACAAGCTCAAGTAATAACTCTCAATCCAGGTACATAATTTCTTTTTCTTTTTTATCTACAACCCATGAAACACGCAATCGATACTAATATAAAATCTAAACATTTTACTGCATATATGCATAAAATTGGATGAAGCAACGTTGTTTGATTCGTAATGAGAAACCAGGCAAAGTACCTAGCGAGTGATTCAAGAAACTAACAACAACGAACAATAAAATCAAACATATGAAACAAAAAGTGAAAGGATTGCAGGATTATACCGTCGGCGGGATTGCTGTAGTTAACATAGGCATACCCTAGCTACCTCCGGGTGTTCACATCCCGGGCAGAGGCGAACGGACACGACCTGCCCAAGCTGGCTAAACAGATCATACAGCTGCGAGTCCGTCACATTGAGCTCCAAATCCCCCACATACATCGACGTCGACAACAACTGCTCGCCGGGACCAGCCCCGGCGGCCGCCGCTGCGGGGACGGCCGCCGGCCTCCAGATCGACGGCATAGAAGCCTGTGGCTGCACCTGCACCAGCGCCGCCATTACCAAAACCCAAACTCGACCTCAACAAAGAAACCCTAACCCTAAAAAACAATATTTTCTTTGGAGTTTTTTCGATAGACGACTTCCCTCTCCTCCTGTTATTGCTGCAAAACCAAAACCCTAACAACGACAACCAAATTGGACGATAGATAGACCGAAAGACAGCTCCTTTTGGGGATTTTTCCGATAGATAGCTCGAAAGATAGCGGCTTTTGGTGATTTTTTTGATAGATATCCGAATTCCAACGCGAAAGATGCGATTTTTTTGGTATGATTTTTCTGGGATGACGAGAGGAGAGGGAAGGGGATAGATGAGGAAACCCTAAATCGGAGATGGGGACGACGAAGCGAGCGGCAGCCCCAACTGCACCACAAGGGACCTCCCTCCGCCGGCGGCGATGGCTTATATACGGGTGGGGTGCAACACCATAGTTCGAATTGAAGAGGAATATTGACCGTCCGATCCTGATCGGATTAGATCGACGGCTGATATGTTATTGATGGTTCCAACACGTTCGGTGTATTGACACGTGGAGAATACGTGGGGGATGAGAAAGGACGTTTTGGTAGAATTGAACGGTTGAAGTGAAGTGAGATCAGCTGTGGGACCCAGAGGACATCAATTTTTTTAAAGAAATAGATAAATTAATTAATTTATTTGGCTCAAACTCGATCTTATTGGTTGTAATATGTATAACATCAAATATGAGGCTTGAGAGCAATTTTTTTTTCTAAATCCTTCAGCAGAAGTTAAGTTTTAACTCGAATACTAGTTTAAATTTTGATTTTACATTATTTTGATCGGATAATTAAAATATTATTTGTGTCTTCAGACTATTTATCATTACCTTAAGTCGATATAAGAATATTTGTTTGATAAAAATCTAATTACATGAATATGTTTTCAAACTAAATAAAATTTATCTTGTTTATTTAATTGTATGCAATTTAAGAGTTTGTAATCATTTAAATTGGTATAAGAATATCCAATTTCCTTTTAATTTTTAATTGAATTAATTAACATTAGCATTAACAATGGTCCTAATTGAACAGTAACTCAATTAATCAAATTGAACATTAAGTTAAAAATTAGAGCCATATTCAGCTAATAATCCTAAAAACTAGGAATATTTTGATAAAAAAATAGTAATTCTTATTTTTTACCCTACACTTCTTTTGAGCTTATATATATAAAAAATGTTTTAGCGATGCCCACTAAGACAAAATAAACCTTAGAAACCGAAGCAAAACTATCTTGTGGAAAATAAATAATCATCAATAACCAGAACTGCAAGACTTCTATTTGACACGGTGTTGGTTTCACCTCATAGATGATGATCAACATACACAGATACAAACATCTTTGACTACTACCCATTTCAATCTATAGTTTGATCAATCTAATACCATTATGATTTGAAGAAACAATGGATTGGTGATAGGGGAAGGCTTTTATATATATATATATTCATTTGATTTCATGGTTTGGAAACAATAACCTGTCCTGAAAAAATTCTGGAACACAATATTGTTAATGTATATGGTGTGATACTCGAGCTATGTTTCATAGCATGAAAAATCCCAGAACAAAGACTAGTCTCCACTTGGTTTTAGAATTTGGCCTCAGAAAGTTAAACCCACGTAATAGTCAAAAGATCAAAGAATCCAATACAATAAGCTGCATTGACTACTATTCTTCATAGATATAAGTAAACACTTTTTTCTGGACCAACTCGCAACTATAATCCTTCTCCCTCGAAATCCATCAATCCAAATATCCAATCCTTGGGTAGTTTCTGCGCAAACTCCTACTTGTGTCCAAAGAAAAGAGCCAATCTTTCCACCGTGATACTTCTTCCAACAATGACAGGGACAAATGGTTATACAAGTATAATTTAAGAAGAACAAGAGACCCGTTTGTGGAAAAAAATAAAGCTGGTCTCTGTGGTGGGGTTTATCCCTGGGGATCGATGGGTATATATTTGCCGGCTTTTACACGAAAGGAATCAAAGTCAAGGTGTCGCGTTCGTAACATTTGATGGTGACGATGTTAAAATGATAAAGACGATATTTCTAAAACAGTGTGCCCATTTGAATTGGTAATACTGTGCACAAATATGTACATAATCCTTCTCCCTGGAAACGCTTATAGATAAACGTTGACAATCCCGATCCTATCCCGACAGAGAAGTAGTCAATCCCAAGAAGTCTCAAGGCGAGGGCCCGTGTGTCACGCCGAACAAGCCGTTGACGGAGTCACGGATTTCGACCCTCATGACCAACGCAACCAAACCCACCAATTTATCATCGCACAGTTCATCCAACAAAAAAGAAAAGATTCATCAACATTCAACAATTAACAATATTAGATAGGTCTCATTTGAAGAAGAAATATATAGCAGCATAGAAGAAGAAGAAGGAGGAAGACAGAAAGAAAAAAGAAACCACTCTTATTAAATAAATATAATAAATAAATATATAATAAATACAATAAATAAATATAATAAATAAATACAAGTCTTCTTGGTCTTTCATAAAAGCGAGAACAAAAGGGGGAACTAACCCGCCTACATATCAGAAAGAAGTTCCCAATCACAAACTAGACGACGACGACGACGACGACGACGAGGAAGAAGGCCAGCGGCTGTTCTACCACCGTTATCAACCAGTCTCCATCCGTCGCCCACCCGGTTTCGCCTCGCGTCCTGCTTCGTCTTCACCGGTTACTTCTCCGGCCACTTCCCCGGCGAGGAGGTGGAGGCTTGCGAAATTGTGAAAGCAGTGGCTTTTCGGTGTGGGTTTTCGGCGGGAAATTGGAAAGGCGGTGCCTTTTTTGGTTTTTGTGGACCGGAGGAGAAGGGGAGCCGAGGGGATGTGGCAAGCGTGTTGCCGGCAGATGGGGCGGTGCTTTGGGCGGAGGAATGGGGATGGGCTTCTGTGGACTATGGACTTGAAGCCGCATGCGTCAGGGGACTTCTCCATCGCCGTCGTGCAGGCCAATTCGTCGTTGGAGGATCAGGGGCAGGTGGTCACCACCAGGTTGGGGACCTATGTTGGCGTTTATGATGGTCATGGCGGCCCCGAGGCGTCCCGCTTCGTCAACAACAAGCTTCTCTTCCATCTTCACAGTAAATTCTTATCCCCAACCGTTTTTTTTTTAGTGGATCGCGATTTTACTTTCTAATGTTCTATGTTGTTGCCTAAAGATTGGATTTTGTTTGCTGTTTGTGTTCTGAATTGTGGTCAAAAGATTGGATTTCGTTAACTGCTAGTTCAGATTTTAGTTTCATTCGTTTTCGCTCTGCAGTTGCTGGTGCCATGCTGTGGTTGAAATTGTATGTTTGTCAAGGAGATGCTGAATATTATTGCATTGCGTTCATGTATTAGGTTTATCATTATAGCGTTTGCTATGTATATAAGTTTTTTAAATTTTTTTCCTGAAAAAATGATCCTTGTTGGAGTTACTGTCTAATGTAGTCTGCCCTTATTTCCTTTTTGTTCGCACGATATTTTAAATTTCTTTCACGGCTTAAACGTTTGTTTGATAGAATTTTAGATACTACGTCTCAGTGTCGTTGAACTGATTCAACGAAGCATGGCCTTATGGTAATGGCTCGAGTAATGGATATCAAATGTTTTCTGTTATGTTTATTACAAAATTATATAATTTGGCACAGTCTAATTTTGGTTAGACATTCTCTGATTATCTTTATGATTGTCTTGTTGTTTTGTAGACCTTGCTTCTGAGCAAGGTGGATTATCAGTAGACATTCTGAAAAAGGCCATTCATGCAACAGAGGAGGAGTTTCTGCATTTTGTGAAGGGATCATGGCATGCACAACCTGGAATGGCTGCTGTAGGATCATGCTGCCTGGTAGGAGCCATCTCCGATGATGTTCTCTATGTGGCTAATCTAGGGGATTCACGGGCTGTGCTGGGTAGGCGCGCCACTGATGGGATGGGCAAGCCTGTTGTGGCAGAGAGGCTTTCAAATGATCACAATGTTGCCGAAGAAGAAGTTCGAAAGGAGCTTGTGGCACTTCATCCGGATGATTCACATATCGTGGTATACACTCGTGGGGTTTGGCGGATTAAGGGCATTATTCAGGTATATCTCTTATTCTTGCATATGCGACATGATTTCTATCCACAATCTTATGCTGAGTTTTTTGTTTCATACAGGCAGAATAGTTAATAAATTAATATAATCATCAAAATTTGGGCTAGCTGTTAGGAAATGCTATCATAATTCTGTTAGAATACTAATCTCCAATGACAAATTCACATAGTCATAATGTATAATTCGCAGTTGTTTTGACAGAGTTTTACATTTTTCACACAGTCAACATAATCAGTCGATTGTAGTTATACTTTGGAGTTGCACAGCACTGGCAAATACACATGTCAGCTGTGTTGTAATCAACTCCAATATGTGCTAGAATCTTTCCGAACCTCACTTTGTTATTCATTGTGTCATTGATTTTCACAGGACACTTTGAATTACCTCCTACTTTAATTTTGTCAGTTCCTTTAATTTGTTAAGATGAGCTTTCTTGTGTAGTTTATATCTTATTTCACTTTCAGTATACCTCAGTTTATGAATTTAATTGTCTTACAGGTGTCCAGATCGATTGGGGATGTCTATCTGAAAAAGCCAGAGTTGACGAGGGATCCTATATTTGAGCAGTTTGCATCTCCCATACCCTTGAGGAGACCAGTAATGACTGCTGAGCCTTCAATTAAAACGCGTAAGATCAGACCCCATGATCTGTTTTTGATCTTCGCATCTGATGGGCTTTGGGAGCAATTAAGTGACCAAGCAGCAGTGGAAATCGTTTCCCAGAACCCTAGAGCAGTATGTTCAATTTTCAAACCGTTGGTTCCTCTAGGCTTAATCTTCTGTTTTATCCCCTCCCGTAAGAAATTTGATTTTGAATAACTGGTGATTTGCAGGGAATAGCAAAAAGATTAGTGAGAGCAGCGCTCAAGGAAGCTGCTAAAAAGAGAGATGAGATACGATGATATAAAAAAGATCGAGAAGGGCATAAGGCGTCATTTCCACGATGACATAACTGTTATAGTGATATATCTTGACCGGCAAGGTTCAAAATATAAAGAGAATTATGTTGACTGCACGAGATCTCCGGCCGACATATTTTCTTACAATTCAGATGAATCTGAGCTCCTCTTAATCCCAGCGTCTAAACAGATGGTGCAGCTAGTGTTTACTCAAAAGCGGTATGGTGCTGCCAATCGAAATTTGTGAATAATGAAAGTAGATGCTTATAGGAAACTAATGTGTAGTTGAAAGGCATCATGCTGTCAAAGCAAAATTTTTGAATAAATGAAATTTTGGTGAGTGAATGTACATAAGTCTGTTCGGACTTGTTAGAAGGCGGACTTCTTGTTAGTGATCCAGATGCTGTCTCATGGCTGATATTCTGTACTTTTCCATTGCACTTTATTTTTTTAGGTTTTCTTCTATCTAGTCATTCTTGTCATACTATATAAATAGTCGCTACCATTTCTTAGAATCATATGTATGTATATAGGTTTTTCAAAGTTTGAACATGTAATCTCGTTTCTAGCTGCCCAGATTGTGATCGTTTTGTTTTTGGTCAATCCTTTGATCAGTACCGAGTTATTTCTGTGCTTAATAGTTCTTAGAGTGATCCAATTCCCATCTTCAGAAGTTGAAGCTTGTATAATATTCAGAGTGATCGTTCTTGGCAGAGTGATATTTCTTGGCAGTCCAAATCAAGTTTACGATTATCATCTCTGGAAGTGAAAGAACTTGTTATGTTATCCTTCATTTTCAGTAATCTGCTTCCGATTGTACGGTGGGCGGTTTGCTTCTAAGAGCATTGACGGACCTTTCTTTTCTTTTCTTTGAAGTATTGTGGATTTGAAATTAGTTTACACGAGGCGGGTTGGTGAGGAAGACGGTACCCGGGTCTTAAATTTTTTTTTCTGCCAAGCGCCCGCCCAGATCCTTTTCTTGTCAAAGCGTGCAAAAAAAGATTGGGATCACATGGACTCGGTGGATCGTATTAACAACCCATGTTAGAGGACACATCAATCAAATGGCAGAGTTCCTTTTCTCTGGATGTCTCCTCGACGAGTGCGAGTCAACGTCATCCTCACATTGTTTCGTCATTTGATAACCCATAGGAAACCAGCGAAGCAATCAACCTGTGATATTTTCCCACATTCTCGGCTGCAGCAGCTCCAATTGAATTATGATATATTATATAAAAAATACTGTGCTTTGATATTGTTCATGATATCATGATATTATGATGCCCATTTTTTAATAGTGTCATCAATCACATAAGCCAAACGATGCGCCGAGTGTTGTTTTCTTTCTGTATGAAACTAAAATGGAGCCATGAGGGACGAGGTGTAAGCGAATCTTTCTTTTCCTTCCCGTGCTCAGTAGGAGCTCAGTACTCGTCAGGCCAACCTGGCAAAGAAAGGGAATCCCGTTCTTGCTGAGCTGAATCAAAGAACCACTTAAAGATTGAAGATGAAATGGGTTTGATTGAAGATGAAATGGATCAAACCCATTTCCGGGTTTTTGCTGCCTTTAATCGGATGAATTAAATCGTCAAGAACGTGTTGGTGTCATGGAGATTTCTTCCTTGAGTTGGATGCAGAACAAAGAAATAATAATCTTGATATTTGAATCCTTCTCACTTACTGGTCGGACACGGCCACCTTTCTCCGTTCCCTCGGGTGGGTGCTTTGAGCATTTAGAAGTCAAGACTACTTGATTAGTCTAAGACTCTAAGCCATGAGAGTTAAATGTTCTTCAACCGGCCTCTACTAATATTCATAACAAGATTAGACTTGGAATGTTACATTAGAGAAGACTAGAGAAATCTACGACGAAGGCTCCCAACCAAGCACCCCCACGGGCCCCATCGACAAGGCCACGCTTGTTTTGGCGTTAACAACTGCCAAACTTCATAAATGCCTTCACAGGTTGAATTGAAGGTAGCCAAAATAACAGCCAGCCTACTAATTTTGTTTCCTAGTCCAATAATTGTATAAAAAACTGTGACATTGAAACCATTAAATGTTTATTAAAATTCTTTGGTTTGTCGTAAAGAGAACCAGTAGGTGCTCTGCAAAAAATTGATGGTAAGAAGAAAGGCAATAAAAAAAGATGGGTACATAAACATATTGGGACAGATAAGCAGATGTAAGCTAATTGCAAATGCCAACTTTTTTTTTTTGCTTGGAAAAAAATATGAGCATTTTTTTAATACGAACAATTTGTACAATTAAAAAGTAGATGAGGTTATCAATTAATGATGACTACAAAACATCTAGTCTGCACTAAAACATCACGTTATCTATCATAGAAAACGATTTTTAACTACATCCATTTCATACGCGTTTAAAGACATATACCACTAATTGGCCCGGCATAAACACGGCAAATAGGATTCAAAAGTCACGCATTCACGCAAATTACCCAAGAACCACATAAATCACAATAATGAACAGACCCAATCAAACAACAGGGTATTTCTCTTGGTAAAATTCGTAATTCCAGCAGGTAGAAGCGGCGTCTAAAAAAAACTTCCGTTATTTTCCATAATAAAAAACATACGGTTAAAACTTAGAGTCAAAGCTCATACGAAGGCGGGGAAAAGAAGAATCTGCCAGGTATATTTATATATAGTAGTGATTGATGTAAAATAGTGCCACCATTGTAAGAGTGTTTTAAAAAAAGAAAACAGTGTCGGTCGTTGTTTTTTTAAAAAAAGGAAAACAGTGTCAGTGATTGGCCACGGACTTACCACTTACGAGCATCTGGCACTGTACAGACAACTCAAGTCAATCGCAGGGCGACCACACAGAAACAAAGGAGTCGCTGGCCAATTTTGCCCAAAGTATCCCAAACCCCATTAAGTGCAAGACAGTGGCCTCACGTTGGGAAACGATGGAGTCGCTGTCGGCTCCCGCCATTATGCCCCTCAACGGACTCGGTGGTCCTACTCCCCATAAGATAGGGCAGAAGTCGGCAGTCACGAACCATTTCCCACAAGTTCTTATCTTCTTCAACTTGTGATGCTCATCCTTTCCCATATATCCACGCCATCATCCATCATCTGGGTTTCGCTTGAGCTGAAAAAGACTGAAGCTTTTTTGGTTGTGGGTAGGAAGAGATGGGGATAGTGGAGGAGGCGCACAACGTGAGGGTGATTGGGAATGGTGTGCAGACGGTGGTATTGGCGCATGGGTTCGGGACGGACCAGTCAGTGTGGAAGCACCTGGTGCCGCACCTGGTGGACGACCACCGCATCATCCTTTTCGACAACATGGGCGCCGGCACGACCAACCCCGACTTCTTCGACTTCGATCGCTACTCCTCCCTCGACGGCTACGCCTACGACCTCCTCGCCATCCTCGAGGAGCTCGGCGTCACCTCCTGCATCTTCGTCGGCCACTCCGTCTCCGCCGTCGTCGGCGCCCTCGCCGCCATCTCCCGCCCAGACCTCTTCTCCAAGCTCGTCATGATCTCCGGCTCCCCAAGGTTGGTTCTTCTTTTTCTTCTTTGTTCTCTCTTGGGTAACGAGTCAAAGCTTTCATTCTGTGAGTGGGCAGGTACTTGAACGACTTGGATTACTATGGAGGGTTTGAGCAGGAGGAGCTGGAGCAGCTGTTCGAGGCGATGAGGTCCAACTACAAGGCGTGGGTGGACGGGTTCGCGCCGCTGGCGGTGGGAGGGGACATGGACTCGGTGGCGGTGCAGGAGTTTAGCAGGACGCTGTTCAACATCCGGCCGGATATCGCACTGAGCGTGGCGCAGGCCATCTTCCAGAGCGACATGCGCCAGTACCTCGGCCTTGTCAGCGTCCCATGTCATATCATCCAGAGCAGCAAGGACCTCGCCGTCCCCGTCGTCGTCTCTGAGTACCTCCACCGCAACCTTGGTGGTGATTCCATTGTGGAGGTCATGCCCTCTGAGGGCCACCTGCCACAGCTCAGTTCGCCGGACATCGTCATCCCCGTCCTCCTCCGGCACATTCGTTACGATATTGCAGTGTAGCTCCCAGTCCTCTTCCTTCCATGGTAATATCATGTGATGATTTCCAGGAGAATCTGTACTTCATTCATGTTCATGAGATTGATCTGTTTGGTAGCTCAAAGTTTCAACCTGCTCGTGTCATGTTAACTTCGTATGTGGGGAATAATACAATCAGACTCTTTGAAAGATTGAATAGATTTACCTTTGTTTTATGCTTCTGTGAGGCATCGCAATGGCATCTATTATGACTCTTGGGAGAATTGGATGTTGGGAAGGGCCAGGGGGGATCTGGAAGTGAGTAGACATCATCTTGGTCGACCCCTGCGCTCTGTTCATGATGGCGATCATTTCTTTCCATGCCAATTGTAGTCATTTTCTCCATTTAGGGGCCACAGAAACATTTCAGAAATTACTTACATGAGATTATTAATCATTTTTAGATAATCAAATTGATCAAGCTAAAGTAATTAAATTTGATTTAGTTTTAACCAAACTCTAATTAAAGTAACAAAAATGATAAATAATATTTTTTATCATTAATAGTATTTGTTCTTTAGTATTAACTATAATTATTTTTAAGTTTATTTATGAATAAAGAATTTTTAGCACACATTTAAGGGTTAATTATAAACTTATCAGAAACAATTACATGGATAATGTTCTAATTTAAGACATTAAATAATATATACACAATATATACTATATTAAAATTTTATTTCTTACATATATAAAATAAATTATTTTTCATAAATTGAGCCAAAATAATAAACCTTTATTATATATCATAATAATAACTAGAAATAAAGGCATATGTACAGTAAAAAAGTGATGCAAATAAGATTATTTTCATTTATTAGTTCTTTTGGTTTGACTGGTTTCGACAAAAAAATTGATTGGTTGATTTTCGGTTTCAACCAGACTATAACCAGCCCAAACTAGCACCTAACTGAGTTTTATTTGGTCGGTTAACCATGCTCACCCCTACGTTCCACGTAGGTGCAGGAACTCTCATTATTCATCAAGCTTGTGCAGAAATTTCTCCTGTTCCACCTGAAAAATGTAACAGAGATAATATTCTTCAACAACCAGCAAAAATAAGAACTCTGTCGGGAAAAGAACCTTGATAAACATTTCCTCCTGGCTTCCATCTCCAACAGCATTCCTTGCTTTCCCTCCAGTGGTCTTTTATCAAGTCCAGAAAATCTTGTCGATCTTGAGCAAATGAACCTTCCCTTTTCCATGCCCGACAGAGACATATGATCATGAGTTCATGAAAAACTAGCAACTAATGTTATAGTAGATCACATATTTAGAGGCTTACTGCCGAATGGAAAAATGACAACTCTTCCCCTAGTTTGAGTTAGAAATGTCTGATTCAGTGTACTCTCTTTTCATTTGAGTTCTAAGAGGCGGCTAATTTCCAAAGGCCAGGAAAATGACTTGCCAATAACGTCACTCCTGTTGGCGGCTGCAATTGTAATTTTAATGAAAAGAGAACGAATTTGAGAGAATCATACAGAAGTAATATGACATTGCAAAGTAAATCAAGCAAGTAAAGGGAAGAGCATATAAGTTGTAATTTAAATAGAAAACACTCGCCAGATTTATCATAGCACTGTTTTGCATCATTCACCACCAAATTATGACAGAAGAGACAGAACCCCAGATTTATATAGTTAGAGGTTAATCTGCTTGTCTGAATCAGATACTAGAAAGGAAGAGTCGTTGGTTATGCCATTCCTATAATTTTGGAGAAATTTCAATCATCAGCAAGACTGCCAAAAAGCGTCCTGGATTTCTAGACACCACCATCTCAAAGGCTTAATGGAGAATAGTTGCTCCATCAGGTCATAAAGACCAGTGGCAAGCAAAATATAGCGCTTCACATCACAAATACAACAGCCTTTGTAAGTGCATCATGCCCTGTTCAGAATGATTCATGTAAATTTTACATGCATTATGATGCATTGGTATCAAAGTCGAGTCCAACGCTTGAACTTCAGAGACATGCATTATGAATAATACAAATCATTTGCTTTATAACGATAATAATTGAAAGGCATCTCCATATGTTATGTTGGAATCTTCTTTTGATAATTAGACATTGGATCATGGGAAAAAAACAGCTTATTTATCACTTCCAACATAGAATAACAGTTATAGTTACCTAACGATGGTTCACCCAAATAATATCATTTAATCACTTAACTATGACAATCATCTTTGAATAGCAAGGAATCCAACGAAACAGTTACTCCTCTTCAACATGTTATATAATTGACAATCTCACCTTTGCTACTCAATCTCCAGGGGCATCATCATCAAATAAAGATCTATAGAACCTCTTCCTCTCCTCCGGATTGTACAGGCCACCACTACTTTCCACAGAGTCATCACTCTCAGACACCTCCCTCACAGCCCTCAACTTCTCAAGCTTGATCAATCCCCTCTTCCTCTTCTTCTCCAAATTGATCTCGCACCTCCTCCTATTGTACTCATGAAGCCCCTCCTGCATCAGCTCCCAAACTTGTCCTTCACAACCACCATCGGGTCCTTCTCCACCAACTCCTTCCCACAGTACCCATCCCGAAGAACCACCGTGTATATCTTGTACCTGTTGGACACATAGAAGACCCCCGGGTGCCGCAGCAGCAACGAATTCAACTTCTCCGGCAAACCGAACTCCCTCTTGAAATGCCCCAGCTTCACAATTGACGCCTTCTTCCACATCGTCAACGACAGCAACTCATGAACCACCCCCACCGCCCGCTTCTCCGCCGCCTCCGCCCCGCCCCCGGCGCCGCTGCCGCCTCCGAATACGGCGAAATGTACGGCGAGCCGCCATTGAACTCCTGGAACCTCTCCCACGACTTCGCCCAGGTCAAAGGCAGGCCGAACTCGAACCCCGGCTCCGCATTCTGCCGCGCTGCTCGCGATTCCACCGCTGAAACCGCAGCGAAATCGGGGTCTCCGACCAGCTCGAGCTCCATCGAGCTCCGCCGGGCGCCGCGATTGATGAGCCGGAAAAGATCCGGATGACTAGGTACGATCCGCAACAGGTAGTCGTCCGGGAAGCCAAAGCTTCGCTTCAACTCGCCCAGTTTGACGACGTTGAGGCGGCGGTTGGCGGCCATGAAGAGGAGGCAGGCTAGGGTTTGGGCCATCCGCGGCTCCGATTGGCGGAGCACCTTCGGCCTCCTCGTCGACTAGGGCGGCCATGCGCTTGGTGAGGCGGACGAGGGCGGCGCCGGGGCGTCGGGGTCGGGGAAGAGGTCGAAGCAGCAGGGGTACTTGCGGAGCCAGTTGAGGGCCTTCCCTTGGAGGTCGAGGGTTTTGAACTTGTTCTGGATGAAGCGGACGGGGGGCGACAGGGTGGGGTACCGGAGGATGAGGTTCTTTATCTGGTTGTTGACGATCCACCGACGGTTACGGGAGAGCGCCGCCTCCAGGGCCGGGTCCTTGGGGCTCGACCAGACGGCGTAGGAGCGGGTACCGGAGGCGGCGGCGAGTGTGGAGGATAGGACATGGTTTGCGAAGTTGGTTTTCATCGCCATAAGCGTCGCCGCCGTAGAGCTCCGCAAGGTAGATCGGCACCGCTGCCGTCGCCGGCGAGACGGAAGACGATTGATTCAAATGTTCCGCCAAACGGGTGGGGTCCGGGTTGTTAACCGTCTACCTCCCCGTGGAATCTCATTTGCACCCGGTTCACTAGTTTATAAATTTATATTAACGAGTTATTGAAATTAATTATTTGTGTGAATCCTAACCACACAATTTTTATGATTCTCGGGCCCAAACACATTGTAAGTCCGTTAATTAGATTATATATTTCTCACTTTTATCAATTAGATTCACAGGCTTATAAACTTAAAAAATAAAAAATAAAAAGGAATTCGTATTAGATTTACAATTTAAATTCAATACCATGTACAATCTCG
The DNA here is from genome assembly GCA_033002965.1 of Piper betle. Classification (NCBI taxonomy): domain Eukaryota; kingdom Viridiplantae; phylum Streptophyta; class Magnoliopsida; order Piperales; family Piperaceae; genus Piper; species Piper betle. The sequence continues at coordinate 90,104 of JAURVB010007419.1, forward strand.
TTCATAGTTGATTAATAACAAAATAATATTTATGCTATCAATTTATTTTAATAATAAAAATTAGATTCAATAATCCTCGTAGAGTGAAATAGTGAATTGGATAGAAATGTCACTTATATTACACTTGTATTTTCTCACACTCAGTTCTTGTTAACTAATTTAAATCGTAATTATTTGGAGATAAAATGTGTACATGAATGAATTAATTTAAATTAATTTAAATTTTTATACTAAACCAATATAACAATTATTTACTTAAATTACTGAATCGATAAATGATAGCTTTATTTAAATTTAGATTTCATATCAAATTATCAGAAATAAAATAAATAAATGAAATAGCAGACGTGCCGAGCCATAGAAATCAGAGTCTTGATCACTTAGGTTTTGGATCTTCCAGGTCAAGACTAGTTTTCTAGACCGAAGTTCTGGACAATGGGATACCCGAACGTAAACACAGATATGGATTCAGGACCATATGCCTCCATGTTATGGCCTTAGTTCCGTAAATTCTGATTCCACCCTGTTACACAGAAATTTATGAAGAGGTGTCTACAACGTTAAATTCCCAACTTTGCGTTAAATTCGCACCTTAATTGTCGCTCATAACCCTTAAGCTTTGGTTGGATCTGATTTGATTGTGGGCGACATGTACTACACACATGAAATACAATCACCGGTTCATGTAGCAACATATTTGTGTTCCGATGTTCAACATTCTCTTGGACGATATGTACTGCGAAGTAATTATTGTATGGCTAGCGAACTCCCGATACGTAACAGTCGAGGCCAATGACGATATGCCCGTAGGCCGATAGGTCAATAAATGTGGATCTAAGGCGATTTCGTTGGGTCTGAGCGATGGCTAAGCGCTTCCAGCGGTCATCTTGCCTTGAACGTGATCGAAGATGAGCGTGAGTCCGAGTTATGGATGTGTAGCCTTGAAAGTTACATGTGGTTGATCTGGACATGTCCTGTTACCAGCTGGTCCGTATGGGATCGGCCTTAAAGCAGAGTGAACCTTAAGCCAAAACACTGCAGGTTCGAGCGACAAACTGCCACTAAAGTGACGTGTCGTCAGATGATGCTGTGCCCGTCTGAACGACGTGCTCATGAGGCCCTGGGTGGTGATACCTTTGGTGGGCGGATCTCGCAACCGTGAGGTTTGTTCCATTGTGTTGCTGTGATGCTTGCCCTTCCGAACTCTTTCTTTTACAACGACGAACTTAGTCTCTATATGTTTTGATTTAGAGTAAGGCTTCTCTGTTGTTATTTGAATTATGACACTGCGGACCGATTAGTGCTTGAAATATGTAAAGTGGTTCTTTCAATGTTATCAACGATGCGCGAGCCCTGCGGCAACATTCCGCAAGCCATATTCTCTGATTGGATGCCTCGCATATGGCTATGGATCAGCTGCCATGGGTGGAGAAGCTATGAGTGTACACGGCAACCTCAATCGAAATGGCTCCGCCGGCTAGTGAGATGAAGCATGGCCAGAGGTGGATCGACGACTATCACCGAGCATCATCAGCAAATCGGAATCAGAGTATCCTGTGATCTCGGGATTGATCTGATTTCCGATATGTGAGGCATGTATAATGTTTGTTTCTGAAAGGCTACCTCATCGCAGGCGCCTTTTGGCGCACTGTCCAGTGGTCCAACCCTGGATTGCTTGAATGTACTGCCAACATTCCAACAATATACTGCAATGATACTGGACTGTGTGCAATAACTTGAGCATACATAAGACTTCCCACTACTGAAGCATGGGAGTCTTTGCATTTCCTTTTCTTCTATATCATTTTGGACACTAATTGAATCTGAGTAGTCTCCATGAAATGAGGGTGTCTCCTGGTTTACCATTTGCATGCCAAATCTTTCAAACTCTTTTATATATGTCTTTAATGATAATCAAGTATCTGTCGATCGCTGATTCCGATGTATTTGAATTCTAATACAAGGATGCATTGCCAAGCATACTTTCATTTCAAATTTGTCTGACAAAAGATTCTTGGTTTCGTGCAAAGAATCTATATTATTACTGGTAGTATATATCATCAACACATAAAGCCAGGAAAATATACTCTCACTAGGCTTATGGGTATACATCTGATCATCAGATCGCGTTCGTCTAAGACCAAATGGAGAGAATCACTTGGTGAAATTGTGATACACATTGTTGGCGGCTGCTTATAAGTCCATAGATGGATTTCTTCAGTTTGCAAACCATGCTCCATGAATCTCTAATACATAGTTTCTGGTTGCACCATATAAATTGTTTCATCAATGTCACCATTTAGAATCGCGGTCTTGCATCCATCTGATGTAACTCGAGATCAAATGTGCCACCAATGCCATGGATTATTCTGGGCGGGTCTTTAGATGAGCTGGCAGAAGGTCTCATTATAATCAATGCCTTCCTTTGGAGTGAAAGCCCTTTGCAGCTAGGAACGGGCCTTATGTCTTTCTATATTGCCCTTTAGATCCTCTTGGTTTTAAATGTCCACATTGCGACCAATGGGTTCGCTACCTTCGGCAATGAAGACAAGTATCCAAAGCGTCATTAGTTTCATGGACTTCATCTCTTCATTCATGGCATCAATCCATTTGAACACTAGAACTCTTCATGGCTTGGTGAAGCACTGATTGGATCATCATACCCATTCATTATTATCCTCATGTTCAGTGGAGAAAGATAATGTAATCATCTGAAATTACTTTTCTCCTTTCTCTTGTGGATCTCCTCAATGGCATTATATGAGGTTAGTGAGTTGTCCTCGAAGTTATAACTTGAGGTGGGGAAATTCTCGACCGAGTCTTGTAGTTACGGGTACTGTTTCTTGAACCTTACGTCGATATGGTCCCTGATTCGATTTTACATCAAGACGGTATCTGGAGAAATCGATTCTGCTTCAAGAGCAAAGTCTCTAGCCTCATTACACCCTCGGGCAACATCCTCAAAAGACCGGGCATTCTCGTCTCAAGAAATATGGCTTTAGTTGGTGGGATCATAAAGGCTATGCCCCTATTGACCAGTCCGAAGTGCCCCAACAAAATAGCCGCTAACTGTTCGCGGGTCCCGTTCATTTCTATTTTGAGCCTATAGAGGCCTACTTCGCTGGACTAGCCCAAGTACGTCGTACGTATCTTGGGCCTTTCGGGTCCCTTAATTCATAGGGGGTCTTAACTGATTGCTTTTGTTGGATTGCTCTATTAGGGAAAGACCTATTCCTTGATGCCCTAGTGCCCTCACCCAGAGTAGAATGGGGCGAAGTTGGTTGTGAGCAATCATGCCTTGCCACCATGTGCTTAATGTTAGGATTTGGATCTCTCGGCAACGCCATTCATACTAGGAAGTTACTGGCGTAATATTATTATCGAGAGCGATTCCCATGCTTCTACAAGGTCAACACGTATGGTACTGGATGCTGTTGCCTCTGATCCATCCTCTTCTGCCATAATTATTCACCACCACGTCAGATCTGATAGCCGCAATAGTTCTGTCGAGTTGGTTCTCAACCGACTTTATGTACCTTAAATCCCGATCCGATGTTGGAGACTTCTCATCATAGATGAAATAAAGGGGTAACCATAACGAAATAATCAGTCTATAGCACGTAATCAAAATATTGTTGACCATTCAAGAGCCATTGAGAGGGCCACTAGTAGTCGTTATGTGTGGATTCTAGAGACGTTTGAAGAATCTATGGCACTGGTCTCCCTATATTTGTTTATTTCCTAATGCGCCCAATGCGATTGAGAAAATCTGCGAAAATTAGAGAATCGAGAATTCCGTCTGACGTCGGTCATGCAATTACTTGTTTGAAATGTGTCCTAGCGCTTATGCCATGGTGAGGCGGAATTACTCGATTGGTTAATTTCTTTGTAGCCACTATAGTTCACATGCAAGGGTTCATTAAAGAATGCAATGGTGTCAAGTAAATATGATTATCATAAAGAACTTAAGGACCTGGTCACATAATATTTAATTGAAAGGGCTTCAAACTTATTATTC